>JAECUM010001096.1:0-166461 GCA_016617855.1 Megalonaias nervosa
TAATGCATTAAAGTTGAAACCAAAAAACCAAATCAGCACCTCAAATTCAATTGTAATGTAAAATATCAGTGAAAATTAGAATCATAATACTTACAGCATCAAATGCATGCCTGTACATTTCCATATGGCCTTTGGAAAATATACAATACTTGGAAAGAAATCCATCTGAAATAAAGTTATCAACATATCTCATACTTCTCAATTAAATCATTCAAGACTGGCCTCAAGGGATAATTGCTCAATGAGGATATAGGACTCCAGTAAATAAACAAAAATAACAATGGAGGATAGATATACTGTCAGTATTTACAAAAACTAATTACAATGTGTAAGCTATTTTATTATATGCTTATTTTTTTCTCTGTTAACTTTACATTGTCAGAATCGTGCAATATTTTGCGATACTGAACTCACGCGCTAAATTCATACTGAATTCATGCAAATAAAGGAACTACTTTCTATTGTAAACAAACAATTTGTTTCTGGATGAACTAAAGCTGATGTTTCATGGACTGCCACATACCAGCATATGTTTCATGGACTGCCACATATCAGCAGCTTTGGCACATTCTGTGTTAACTTTTTTGATACAATGTTTCAGATTTAGGCTAGCTATAGACACCAGACAGGGTCCTTACAAATAACATGCAAGTTATAAGACATAAACTGTCTTCTTTAGCTGGTAATATAAATGGCAAAAATATACTTATAATTTTGCATCTGAATTTCCTCAAAATGTACTTTCTTAGTTCTGAAAATCCGAATTACATGAGCCATGTCATGGGTTCTCAAGGTTGATTGCACATTTCGAAATTGTACTGTAATTTTGACTATAATCTAAGTGCAGTTACATCCTCCTTACTGCACTCAAAATGAAATAAACATTAAATTCCACAGCGTCTTTTTGATAATTGCAATTGAAAGACTTCATATTTTTCCCACATTATGATGTGAATCATTCAATGACAGAACAGAACTACGCAATGCCAATGTCAACACACTTCTGCCTCGCTGCTTCAGTACAGTGTATTTCATGTAGAATTGCCACAGACGCTGCTGGAATCCAATGTAAGTTACTTCATGTAGATAAATCCAGTCCATAATCACGAAATTGCGTCAAATTGACAAAAATATCAAAACATATTCATTCCAGATCAAATGGAAAAGTTGTTGCAATGCGCATTCATTCACAATATGACTCCAAATTTCAATAATTTTAAGTAGACCAAACGCCATTTTCTTTCGAAACTTACGTCTAGCGTGCAACCAACTTCAAATTTATCTGGGCGGAGTTATGTGCACATTAATAATGTTGTTGTGTAATGATGAATCTACGCTTGTGTATTTAGTTTGGAATACGGCATACATTCAGTTACTTTTTTTCTTGTAGTGTATTTTTGTTTATATATTTAAGCCTTGGGTAGAATAAGAAAATGAGCATATAATAAAAAGGTTACTGCATTTGTATGGGAAAATATGAACTCGTTTTGTCGGATGGATATACTGCACTCCCAAGGTTGTGCAGTATACACATCTGCAAAACTCGTTCATATTTTCCCATACAAATGCAGTAACCTATAAATGCTGTCCAAAATCTTTCCCCACCCTTGGCACTGAAAATATAACATTATCAAAACCAATGCGAAGATGATAACTTTACTTAGAAATGTGAGATCAAAATAATATCTCCTGAGATAACGTAAAGTGGCCAGCTTCACTAAGAATTTCACAATTTCTACCTCAAATTCACTGTTCTTATGGCTTTAATTGTTGTGATAAATTTTTTACAAAACAAACAGCAGGAGTCAGGGAATAAATTACTGTCACAATATCCTCAATTCTCCTAATAACAGTCTTTCTTTATTGCTAAGGAAATTTGAGATTTCCTTAAATTTGAGACATTCTTGAACTCTTTTTCAAAATTTAAACAATTTCCACCTGCTCAATTTTAAAATATAAAAAAATATTTTGCATCCTTGCCAATTGCTCTACCTGTCACAGAACTATTGACATTGTCTGAAATACCATGAGCAAGATAATATAAAATCATAAATTGAGGAGAAAGTTTGAGAATTTTAGTGTTCTGGGACCAGATACTGGTAATAAAACTGGCTGGTGGTAACCTCCGACTACTTTGCTCTGATTAAATATTCCCACAAATTTAGAACTGTTTACTTGGTTTAAAATATAATTTCTAACATTTAAGTTTTGAGCAAATATTTGAATCTTTTGTTGCATAGTCAAATGCATTCCCCTGCAAAAGTCAGTACTAGGAAATGACTGAAGTTGAAAAAGAATCAGCTCCATAAAATTCTGGAGTGCAGAACACTCAAATACCATAATGATGGCAAGTCTTAGAACACTCTAAAATCTAAGGACAACCTTATGTGATTTAAAAAATAACTTTTTCAAGAACTATAAAAGTTGGGACACAAAATTATAGCAGTTTTTTATGTACCATAAGTTGTGGGACACCTTAGAACTTGTTTTATTCTCTACTGACTGCTTGGCATATTGTACTGATTGTAACATTTTTAAAACAAAAACAATACTTTGCAGATGTTAAAGGATTATCATTATGTATGCTCCAGAGGAACCCAGCACATTATTGGAAGAAGAAGTAGAAGAAGAAGAAGAAGAAGAATTATCAGATTGAAATGTTATAAATAATAAATTAATATGATTTTGTTTAAAAAATAAATATATATGTTTAATTTCGCTCTATTGTTATCATTTCTACCTATGTCTAATTTCATTGGATGATGACAAGCATCAAGCATAGCACAATGTAGTAATCATACCAGTAACTTCTCCCTCTTTTGCTTTAGTTAACTATTGTCAGTTTATACATTATTGCATTAAAATTGTCAAAAGTCACCAGAAATTATATTTTCTGTCTTGAAATTTAAATACTTAATCATTAAAATGAGGTATCAGCATTAAAGCTATTATTTGGTTAATTGCTTTTATCTGACTTTGTTTACAATGTTAAATTTCCACATGTACGTTGAAAATTTTAACTTGTGCTGAATGAAGTACATCTCTTGGTTTTGAATCATAGGTGCTGTTGGCACTAAATTTCAATAATGTCTCAAAAATACAATAACAAAATCTCAGAAATAATGCTTTGAAAATAACTGCAATAATAACACGGTGGAGCTAATATTATTTAGGACAAGGCCATCAAAGGATTAATGTTGTAGAACAAAGGGGTACCGGCTTTGACTTAGGACAAAATTCCCTCTTTACCCAAACCAGTTTCAGGTTTTAAACAGTTAACTGGTCTTGATTTCTGTCAAAAAACAAAGACAAATCCACAAATTTAAGTAAAAAAGAACTGCTGCAACAACTGGATGTCAAAATCTAAAGTGGAACAAAAACACAAAACTAATATGGATATATGATGATTATGGCAGTCTAAATTTAGAATTTTAACCTATTTTATGGTTATACTTTAATGAATGTATGGCAGTTATATGAATATATGCTGGTTATCTAATCTTATTTCCTGATGAAAAGTATTGATCGCTATGGAATCTTACAATGGTAGTTTGGCATTACACTGGGTCAAGAAAGTTGATATTGGATTGAACCAGGGGTGTACCTAAAATATTTGGCACCCAGGGCAGATCCTTCCTTTGGCACCCCCACAAATAATTTTTTAAATGTAAACACACAAAAAATACATTATGTTTGCAAGTAGATTTTTAAACAGCACAGTGCTGTGATAAGCAAATTGGAAATAATTTTTATTTTGGTGAATTTTCATTTGGTTTGAAAACTTGTACCGGTATTTCAACTCTCCTGATGGCATACTCCCCCCCATTCTTGGCTGCCGTTCAGGGTGGACTGCCCCCTTGCATTCCTCTCAGTACACCACTGGATGGAACTATTACTAGTGCATGAGGAATCAAGGTATGATCATGTTCCTAAAAATGTCTAAGTTCGTCATCATTGAATTTACCGTTAATCATTTTTTGAGGAAGTTATACAATAATTGTCAACGAAATTTCAATAGACAAGGTGCGAAAAAAAGTGAATCAATGCCATTTAAAGGTATGTGTAATCAAATTCTCCAAAATGATACCTGTAGCTGCAAAAATAAACTTAGAGCGCATACATGAGCTATGTAAACTTTGCTTTAGTAACAATCCTATCCATATTTCCATTTCTTCAAAAATGATAATGGTAACAAAACTAATCAGGAAAATACAAATTACTGTAAGGCATTTGCATATTTTATTAACTGAAAGTTTGTATTTATATTGAAAAAGTTTTTTTTATGTTTTCAAATTGTAACCATTTCTGAGTATCAAATGTCGTTCACAATCCTTGATTAAAGAATTGATCATCAATGAATTGCACCAGAGTTGTATACTTACAGTCTTCAAAATGAGGGGACATATTGGCATCTTCCTCTTCTTGCAACATGGTTCTCTTGCTCCTCAATTTCTCAAGCATGTCATGCTGACGCTTGCGTCTCTCTTCTGCTAGTTCTGCTCGACGTAACTCATCCTCATAACTTCTATCTTTGGATGGCTTTTGTGTTGTTTTGTGCAAAGATGCCTATGAAAGATTACATAAAAGTCATGAGAAAACAATCTATATTATCACATCTTAAAGATATGGCTCTGTTTATTTTTGTTGCCATACATTCATTAAAGTATAACCATAACATAGGTTAAAATTCTAAATTTAGACTGCCATGATCATCATATATCCATATTAGTTTTGTGTTTTTGTTCCACCATAATAAAATAACAGAATTTGATTACACCATTCATATTTGAAATCTCTTTTGTTAATTTTTGGGTTGTGAACACTTTCGTTTTTGCAAAAAATATATTTCTGGCAAGACAATGAGTCTTTAAACATGTATAATTAATTGAATGACCAATCAACATTTTGAAAGGATCTAAAATTGAGAGTGTCCATTGCACTTTGCTGGGTAACCAAACTGATGTTCTGTATGCAAGTTTGTTAGAAATACTACTAATAATAAGATACTCATCAATCGGCTGGATAATGTCAAGTTATACTTTTTCATGACTGCAATGCATAGCATCACAACTTCAGTGGCCTCGTTTCTTTGAACATTGAGGAGTTAGATAGTGCCACAGGATTAATGAAAATGTGATTTGTGTATTTCAATTATGTCATGGCTAAATGAAGATGGAACATGATGATGTACATTAAACCTGTAGTTTGAAGTAAGAAAATAACTGTTGTTAAACTGAGGTCAGATAGAGACAATAAAATATTCTCCTGTAAAATTTCCATCATAAATGATTTTTGAAATTTAGAATTGTTTTAGACTAACAACTGGATATAATAATGTTCTTGTACATAATGGACACATATTACAGAAATAGTGTCATCATAATAAAGTTTTCAAATCTCTCATTTTATGGATCTATCCAGCATATTAGACTAATTTTATTTCAATTAATTTTTAAAAAAAATTACAATCTGATGGAAATATTAATAGGACACGTTGTTTACGTGATAATCTATTAACAATAGGAGTCCATCGAAGGCACTGATGTTATACTGACTGAAAAGAATTTCCAGAAATTTAAGATAAGACAATTTCTTCCTTTTAAATTATGAGTCCTGAAAGTATCTGTGACATTCTTTAACAATAACAAGTTTTCCAAATTAGCTATACTGGAAGTCAGATTGGCACCATTTTTATTTAGGACCAAGTAGACATCAAAGTAAGTCTTTTGGTGAAACTCCCAAGTCAATATAGCCATCCCTTCAAGAGAAGCAGGGACAACAAGATTTTCAAGACGTCCATCATAGCAGCCATACTGAATTTATGAATGGCACTATTTTCATTTAGGACCAACAAGGTATCATAAGAAATCTGTTTTTGAAAATCCAAGTTAATAGTGGACATTTTGAGGGTCAGCTTGCATAATTTTTATTTAGGATTAATTAGACATCAAAACAACTCTTCAGATGAAAACTCCCATGTCAAAATGAAGTTCCATTTAAGACTAATGATAACAGGATTTTCAAGATGACCACTGTGGTAGCCATATTGGAGGTCATATCTGCACCATTTTGATTTATGACCAACTAGACATTATAAAAAAAATCTTTCAGTGAAAACTTCATACTGATGTCATCATCCTTTCAGAAGTAGATTTTTAAGAAGATTTTTAGGAAGATTTTTAAGAAGGCCACAATGACAACATATTCATTTAAGACAAACTAAAAATCTTTTAGTGAAAACCTCATGCTGATATGACCATCCATTGAGAAGCAGCAGCATTAACAAAATTTTCAAGCTGCTACTAAAGGCCAGACAGGATTTGTAAGTAGTACCATCTTCACTTAGGACCAACTAGAGACCAGAAGATGTCTTCTTGTGAAAACCCCACATCAATGAGTCCTTTTATTCAGAAGGAGTAATGATAACAAAATTTTCAGGATGGCTGCTGTGGTGGCTATGCTGTGTTTCAGATTGGAACCAGTTTCATTTGGGACCAACTAAATATCACATGAAGTCATTTAGTGAAAACCCTATGCTGATATGACCATCCATTCATGAGGTGTAGCCGTAACAAGATTTTCAAGATGGCCACTGCGGTGGCCATACTGGATGTCAGCTCAGAACCATATTCATTTAGGATCAACTAGACATCAAGATAAGTCTTTTAGCAAACAAACCCATGCTGATATACAAATAAATTCTCCTGTAGTAGCAATTACAAGATTTTCAAGATGGCCATTTTAGTGACCATATACAATAGGCAACATTTTCACTTAGGACTAACTAGATACCATAAGTAGTGTTCTGTGAAAATCCCTTGTCAATAAGACTTTTGGTTCAGAACGAGTAGTGATAACAAGATTTTCAAGATGTCTGCTTTGTGGTCATATTGAAACTCAGATTAGCTCTATTTTCTTTGAGGACCATCTAGGCACCATAAGAAGTCTTTCAGTGGAAACCTAATTTTGATATGACCATTCATTCAGGAGAAGAATCTTTTTAACAAGATTTTCATTATGGCCACTGTGATAGCTATTCTGGATGTCTGAGCAGTACTATTTTCATTCAGGACCAATGGGATGAATGTGTGTGTGTGTGTGTGTGTGTGTGTGTAATGTTGCATGACAATCATCCAAGTAGTTTTGGAACAGTAATGATAACAAATTTGCACTAATGGACAGACAGACAATGAACAATAGACCATTCCATGAGCTCTCTACAACCAGTATAGCTTACAAGGTCTATTCTTGTTTGAATGCAAAACTGCTTTCCTGAGTCAACAAATACTGCATTAAATTAAAATACAATTAAGTTCTTGTAACTAAAACAAGTTATCCTTTTTAAGTGAAGTCATTACTGGTATTATTGAATTTTTCACCTATCTCATGATGATATAAAAAGATTAAACCTCATGACAAGTTATACATTGTCCAGAAGAAATCTGAAGGCATTTTTTTGTCAAACTACAAAAATGAAAAAAAAAACATTGCCCCAAATTATTGTCTAGAGCATATATGGACAGATGGTTTAGTCACATTAACAAGACTTAAAATTAAAGGAAATCTGACTTGCATCAATATTTTTTCAAAACAAAATCATACAACTTTTCAAAGCAAAAAATAGCTAAATTCAATTTTGTAAATGAAGTAAAAATATCAAGGTGAAAGAAAAAATTTCAAGCATTTTTCTGCATTCCTGGTTAAATAAACTGAAAATGTTATAATAAAAAAAAATTATGCCATGTCTTAGCTTGGCTGTTCCATTTTTTTCACAATTAGTTGCCTTTGCTGACCTCATTTTATGGCATCTCTTGAAATCAAAGCATTGGAAGGTCACCAAAATACAGTATAATTTACATCTATCACAAAACAAAGGAATTGGTATGATATATCTAAAACTTTAATGATATATATTAAATGATATATCTAAAAACTTTAATGATAAAGAAACTTATAATCAAATAATGTATTGAGATTATATTTGTATCTATTCTGAATCTGTCTATGCATGAAAGATTCTGATGAATTCATACAAAAGACCCATATTATCGTTCAAAATAATAACTCAATTCCTGTTATTATCTCATGAAAGCAGCCAATTACTAAACTTAGTGCCAGACATTTTATACAAATCTATCTACAGTAATTATTAAATACATATAAACGAAAGCAAAGAACCACAAACTTTTGTGTCTTCAACACTTCCAATGTCCGAACATGGTGTCATGTCTTTTAATTCCATATTCTAAATATCATACATGATCTCGATGAAGAGACAAATTGCTTTGTCCATTTGGTATTAATGTTTGCCTATTGACCTTTGTCCATTTGGTATTAATGTTTGCCTATTGACCTTTGATACTCCTGATCTTGGGGAAGAACTGGTGTTTCATAACTTTTCATCAGCATCATCTGGAAACTTAATCCTGATAGAGTTTGCTGTCTTCAAGACGAGCATTATATGTAAGGTCCTGTGCACAATGAGACATGTTCAGAGTGGAGCAAAAAGAGTTCTCAATAAACAAAATGCTGTCAAACCATATAATCTTGGATGTGCATCCATGTATTTGCACACCATATCTATGAGGTAAAGTTAAGATAGAAAGCTCTCACTTGCAAAGCCTGTAATTTGTACAAGTGTTTCCCTTTACATACATTTGTGTGTCAGAGACCCATCAAAAACAATTTGATGAACACATTCTGTTTCTGTGTAATTTATTATGAAATCTGACCTCCAGTTCTGACACCAAGATGATTTTTTTACTCTCAAGGAGAAACACTGTGTACCATTAAGTTCTGAGTTTCTTATTATCAAATCCTAGCTCAGCTAAAGTGGCAAATTCTAGGGCTAGCAAATTCTATGCAGAGTCATATTGTAATTCACAAACACTGCAAAAGACAGCATATACAACCACTGATATGGAAAGACAGCCACAAGTGAAATGATAACAGAGTCACAAACAATAAGATGTATGATGTTGACTCAAGGAAGAACATCTTTGAATCACAAGACACTGTAATAACTACCTTAAATACTACAGATTGTCTGTCTGTTTGTCAGCCTGTTCTCCACACTATCAAAATATATATACATATAGTCATACCTTCTACAACCACCCATTTACCATAAATTGAGAAATTTCAGAAGTTTTAAATTGGTGGCAGGTAAATTAAACATGCAAAATTTCCCAAAATAATCAATTTTGAAAAACTTAAAACTGCAAAAATTACCCATTCACAACAAATATTATTTTCAAATTTTTCAAACACCATCATGCCATAAAAAGTATAATTACTGTTTTGTACATATTCCTTTTTCTTTCAAAAGGTCTGCACGTTTTTATAAATAAGTACATGTACATGTATCAGTGGAAAATAGTATGTAACTTTTGTTTTACCAATAATTATTGATACATAGAAAAGTATATGAATAAATATGAACAATGTAGTACATACATTGTACTATTATATTAATACACATCTGCCTTTGATGAGTTAAGTAATAACAGTGTCTTGTGTTCAACAGTTTAACTACAAAGGAAAGTGTTTGACTTTCTGAAATACATGGTACAGATGAAGATCCATTTCTTGATAATAATGGTAATGTATATGATGCTAAAATGTTGAGGCCCCAAACAAACTTATACTCCCTTTTTTTGTACCTCAGTTTTTAAATATAAAAATCTACTATCACACTGCTGTGTCCCATCACAAAAGCAATCATCACAACAGTCATAATTGTTTCCTAAATTTCTACACTACTGATATTGTACTTACTTCTTCTTTGGGTGCAATTTCTGGGATCTTTACAAAAATTAATATTCAATTACAATTACAGTCACAGCAACAATAGCAAGGAAAGTAAGATCAACCTTTACTAAATGAGCACCCTACCCCCAATGAAAAGAAGTAAAAAGAACAGCATTATCATAATTATTCAAGTATGTCATGTACACAACTGCAAACGACCTAAAACCCAGAACTAGGCCAAAATGTAGCATTCTGAAATCCCTCTGGATCAAAAAGAAAACAGTCTCTGTACTGATCTCACATTATGTGATAGCAAATATGCTGTTTGCAGATGAGCAAAATTTAACACACAAGTAAATATGGTCTCTTAAATAACAATCAAAACTGTCTTTCATGCAATGGGCAAAATTTGCTATTCAAAGAAATTACTATATAAAAGTATAAATTATAAATTTTGGTGGAAAAGGATTTCATTCTTAGATTTCTGCAAGCTATCTCTATTTTGTGTGTAGTATTTTTTTTATTCATTCATATACAGCAAGGGTCTCAAACACGCGGCCCGCAGGTCGTATGCGGCCTGCCAAGCCAAATCCTGTGGCCTGCAAAATGACTGGTGTCACAAGCTGTCATGAAAGATCTAGTTGTGGGGTTAGGCTCTTGGGCCATCGAAAATGCCCTCATGCAGCCCTCAGGGTGGTTTGAGTTTGAGACCCCTGATATACAGTATATCATAATGAGTTAGCTAGCTCGGCTGCTTGTATATTGCAGCTGGAGTCAGCTGTTTCTGAGGTTACACAACTATGCAAAAATTTAGAAAGTGTCAGCCCAAATGTACATCATGTTGCCTTTGTCTAAAACTTGTGATACCTTTTAAGTTGAAACACAGTATATATCATTCATTTGCAATTAAATACACACTAGTTTTTCATCCTCAGTTCTGTTTTTTGAAGAATTCGGCATAGCATTCCTTGAAAATTTTGAAGCAACTGAACATCATATGTGAAATAGTGACTAAAATGCTGGTCCTTTGTCTACTGAAACCATACAGATTAAATACAATTAAAATGTTCATCTCAAACATGAATGGATATTTAATGATGATCTGCTATACACATTGTGAGTATCTTTCATTCTTCTCGGACCACAATGCATTCTGCACATATGGAGCTGTTTGTGGTCATTTTTATTTTTACACTAACAATAACTGCAATCTCAAATACAAGTCACATGGGTCATGTATGTGCATTTACTCATTTTAAATTAAATATAAATTGTTCTTTTAAAATTTAACACTAATTTTCTTTAACCAAAATCTATTCAACCCTGATATTTTAATGATCTGCACCTTAACTGTCATCAAGAAACCTCCCGATGAAAACTGTTGATCTCTACAGTTTTTACAATGGTGGCCATATACCAAACATGGGTCAAAATAAGAGCACATCAAGTGGAATTGTCATAATCGTGGGTTGTACGAATTTGTTTATCAATATGTGTAGCTTTCATTGTGACATCACAGCGCACAACATTCAATCCGGATTGTACTGGATCACACGTTTAGGTTCATTTTGTCCAAAAATGTCTACGTACTTTAATGTTGATTTTGCCATAGGCACCTCTCGGGGCATCTAAATAATGACCTTCCAAAGGAATATGGATGTATACAAATCCAAATGAAGTGAATACTTGCCACTTAAAGGTATCTAGAATCAAATTCTAACAAATGACACCCATTACTGAAATAGTCGGTTTTGAATACCTACATGACCCATGTGACTTGTACTATACCTACTTGCAAAAATGAGCTGTGCCTGAATGCAGAATTTTGTTCACATTATAAATCATGTGTAGGAAGATTTTTTTTTTACCATGATTGAATTCCAAATTATTAGTATGCAGTTAACACTGATATAAATTGTTGAATATGTCAAATTTGATAAACAAAGGCAAATTCAAGTGAAATTAGTCTATTAATCATTTCTTATGAATGTATTTGGTATGGTCATCAGAGTACCCCCCCCCCCATTCCAGTGAGCAAGCTATAAGAATGATGAATTCCCTTAAGCATTTACTTCAACAATACTATGGCCTATTCAAAGTATTAAATTAAAAATGGAGAGATAACAAATTTGAAGTTACAATGTCAAATTGACTTGAGTATGGTGAATATGGCAGTTTGTTTACACATCAATTCATGTGACATGTCTTTACCAAGACAATCTCTTTTTTGGGAAACAAATGCTTGCTCTCCATGGTGAATACATATGGTCAAGTAACAGCTTTAAGCAATAACAAACTACTGTTTGGTTAGGAAACAATTGGCTGTTGACCATGAAAAGCAGGTAACCATTTAATGCCTGACTTTTATGGACCTGCTTGTAGTCCTTAAGAGAAGTTATCACTCTTATTCAATTTAACGCAATGTTTCTCCTTCAGGAATTCAGCAATAATACACAAGACTTTGCCCTAAATTTCTGAATCTTTTCCATGAAACAAATGAACATGTTATTTGTCCTGTGTATCATGCACCTGACAATACTAGCATTTTGTATAGTACATAATAGGTATGAATAAATGAAGAAATGAAAATAAACAATTCATCTTTGAAATGATTAAAGTGCACAACAAAACACTGAAACATCTAACTGAAATGTCAAGACATCAAAAACAACATAAAAAATAAATGACAATCTAACAACTGGAACAAAATTCTGAACAAAACAGTGAATTCAAAAGCTACAACAAAATATTAAAAACTTACCCAGTGCTTCTTAATGAATACTTTCCTTCTCCTTAATGAACACTTTCTACCAATACAAAAGTGAGTGTTCTTCTAACCACTAGCTTTACTGTATTTGCTGTCACTGATACATGATAAGACCAGGCTTGATGACAAGTTCACCCACAATATTATAAATTTAGCAAATTCTTTTTCACTAGGTAGGCTTATACCAGTAATAAGCCCACTCATTCTTTGCACAAAATTAACATTGCTTTTCCCCTGGCTTATCATGGGAGAAATAATGTCCATGTAGTCTTTGAATACAATATTTCTTACTAAAAAATGAAGACACACACTCATGCAATATTTGGGGGGAGGGCAAAACTAATTTTAATTATGTAATACTTACTTGCTACTGTTGCATTTCTTTTCTTTACCAGGACACTAAGCCCCAGGTCCAAACCAATATTCCATCCTTCAATTAGTAAATAGAGGCCCATAATGATAAAAAAACATGATCCCAGTCTGACCCCCTAGTCATAGCCAACATGTGAAATAGCTTCCTTTTTTGACATGGACCAATGCTACAGGATTGACCAAAGACTGAGTCCATGTGGTGGGCTGGAAAGAGTCACAAGCTTCAAGTACTTGGGATCAATTATCACAGATGAGGGTTCCAAACCAGAACTACTTTGCAGGATTGCCCAGACAACAGCAGCAATAACAAGGGTGAGACCAATATGGAAAGATACCAACATTACTTTTGGTTCCAAAATAAGGCTGATGTGCTCGATTGTCATATCCATCTTTTTGTATTCTTGTAAAACATGGACGTTCACATCAGATCTACAAGAAGGATTCAAACCTTTGAAAGGAGATGCTACTGCAAGATCTTGGGCATCACATACATTGACCATGTAACCAATGAAGAAGTCCACGACAAGATCCAATGAGCCATCGGATCCTATGAAGACCTCTTGACCATTGTAAAAAAAGCGTAAACTGAAGTGGTATGGTCATGTCTCAAGATCATCTGGAATGGCAAAAACAATCTTGCAAGGCACTGTGTGAGGGTGCAGAAGAAGAGGCAGACAGAAAAAAAAGTGGGAAGACAACATTAAGAAGTGGACAGGCATGGGATTTGGAGATTCCCAAAGGGCAGTAGAGAACAGGGAAAGATAGAGAGAATTGGTTGAAAGGTCAACTGTGGTGCCCCAACGACCTCTCGGGTTAAGGGATTGATGATGATGATGATGAATGCTACAGGATAAAAGAGCATGGTGGATGGATAGAATCTTTGCAATAGTAGTAGGTAAGTATTACATAATTAACATTAGCTTTATCCCCCCACTACATTTTAATAGCAGTAATAATATCACCTGCTACTATTGCATTTATGAATTTACCAATTAGAAGTGAGTCTGATGGCCTCAAAAACAACTGGGACAAGAAATAATGCACTTACCCGTACAGCAGGCATGTTGACTATTGTGAGCCAGTAGATGGCTTCTTGCCACATATCGTGCTACAACAATACGGCCCAAAGAATACATACTGTTGCTCTGGTGCACCAAGAGCAAAGGTAAAATGATGGAAAGTTAGTGTGAGAACACCCAAAAGGCTACTCTCACAGGGTCATTCAATCTCAATGAGTGATTAAGACAGGCCCAACATGCAGTAATAGCCTTAACATCACAGGCTTAATTCTCATGAACGAAAGGTCTCTTTCAGTGAAGGACTGATAAGCTTTCTTGGAAGTGAGGACAATCCACCTGGAATGATATTGGCCAAAATGAACAAGGCATCCTTGAGAGGGAGAAAGAGATGGTTCCAGCCTTCCTTCTCACTTCAGAGGAAGTCAAATAAAACCTTAAGGCTCTAACTGGACAAAGGCGCCTATCTTGATCATCCACAGCACAGATATGACTGAGACTGGGATTCTCAGTAGGAACTGGAGCTACTGAAAGCAGCTGATTCTGTGCCAGAAACTCTGGTTGGCAAAGATGAGAAACTAAATCATGGTTTCCACTGAACTGTAAAACCTTTTCAACTGACAAGACATGAATCTGACATTCCTTCTCCTAGCAAATACTAAGAAGTGCAAAGATGGTATTAAGGATAAGGTTTTTGAAGGAAGTTACACTCAAAGGTTCATAATAAGGTTTCAATAATGTGTGTGTGTGTGTGCATATGTGTGAGACTTAGATTTTTAATGTAGCTTTAACAATTTTAGTCATATTGATGATGTCTGCAGTGTGGCAGTTTATAGTGATGTCTAGCACTGAGGCATGATGCTGTAGACATGTGGCATCATGTCCCACCCAGTCAAATTATCCTGACACCTGGTTGACCAGTCCTAACACTAACCTCTTAATGTGCCAAACGAGGCAGCTGTTAGTACCAGTGTTTTTAAATCTTTGGTATGACTTGGCCAGGGTTCGAACATGTGACCTCCTGCATCCAAGGCAGACCCTCTAGCCACTTAGAGCACTGGAGCAGTGTTTCAATAATGCTTCAAGATCACATACAAGGTTCCACGCAGGCATTAATGAGTGAGACACCAGTCTCTGAAGCTCAAAATACCTGAAAATATCAAAAGATGAGGGTTTCACCCAATGGTAGAAACCCCTGGAGAACTTGAGAGTGCATAAAGGGCTGCCCAATAGTTCCAAATGGTAGAACAGCATATTCTCTTTCTTCAAGAAAAGAGGAGAAGAATGCTACTGCATTTAATAGGGGAAAGCTAGCATTTCCTACAGCACCTATTACAGAAGATTGTACACTTAGAAAGTTGATTGTCTCTATGCCTGAGTGATGCAGTCTTCCTGATAACTAAAACACTTCCAAGTGGAGCTTTTTAAATGGATAAATTATGGTGTGTTCCTGTGGAAGAAACAATGTACCAGATGTTCTGTGCAGGACATATGACTGATGTGACAAAAAAGACACTAGTTTGGGGAACCATAGCTACCATCCTCCCCTCCCCTCCACCAATTTCTGTAGAACTCTAATAATTACACTGAACAAGGAACAAATATGGTAGAGTGAAATTACTCCAAGATAGATACAGAAAAGTCATTAGTAAGTGAGGCTTGAGGGTCTGGTTTGTATGAAATACATCTTCACATCTGATAATCTGGTCTTGAGGCAAAAAGGTCAATATCACATTTACCAAATTATGTTAAATTTTCTAATAATTTTCAGGCCATCATCGTATTGTTCGATGTGCATGGCAGATGAGAAACACTGAACCAAATATTTTTTATTCTACACCATTCCCATATTTCAAAAAGCCAAATCGTTGAGTTCCTCAACTCAAGTCCACATTTTATTAATGTATGAAAGGACAACAGTTATTGTCCATAAGCAGTCTTGTAACTTTCTGAACCTTAATTCCTGAGCAGAAGTATTTTAATGAAGAAGATCTACTTTAAGTTAAAAGAAATTAATTTGCCACAGTCTTTCTTCTGATGACCAGTGGCTCTGTTAAAAGATAAATATGCCCTACCATATGTTCACATCACTACAAAGAATGATGGGGTACAGAGACAGGGCAAATGGTGAAATGTGTATTTTGAATCCACCAGTAAACAAGTTTGTGACCTTTGCCACTAAAAACATGGGACTGCCAAATTCACCCCTATGTGATTTCATATTGTGGTCCTTCTCCGTGTCAAGGACTCTGTAGTGCAGGGGCATGTGCTGGGTATGGCACTCCAGGTTCACTGGCAAACATATTTACAATCAACCAGTTAAAATCCCAAATGGGGAAGGAAAGTTGCCTCAGCAACTGCTGGCAGTCAGATACCAAGCTATTGGCCTTTCTTGTCTTAGGCACACAGTGATGAGAACTGAATTAACAATGACACCCACAAACACAATAACTTGAATAATGAATCCCAAGTTATGCACCAAATGAAGTGTCTTGCACATTTATATTTACAAAATTAATGAATGTGTCTGTCTGCAATAAACTCATCAATTTACAATACATTACAATGGCCAACTTTTCCCTGGTATGCAAAAATAGGTTTTAATAACTTTTGTGAATACACAAAGAGCAGAAGATTACCAATTTGGAAGGCAAGTGAATTCATAAACTGTTATCCCATCATAATATTAAGTCCATGAAAACCTTGAATGGGAATATAATAATATGCCTCTGGATGGCTGTACAAATATGTTGACTGGATCAAATCAAGGTTAAAGGGAGATAACTGCAACAGTCAAGTTTACTGAAGACTTTTGCCTGAGTGATTTGGATTTTTTTGCAATCATGTCATTAAAGGGGGTTTCAGAAAGTTTCTGCTCCCAGTTCAAAATGCTATGTGCAATGATTCAACAAGTTGAAATATAAAAATACAACAAAAAAGACCCTGTTCACATCCTGCAATAAAGGAATAAGCTTCTTAAATTTCATCACCATTCATATTCAAAGTCTTGGCTTTACGAAAAGCTATATTACTGCTCAGGTTGCCTAAGTGGTTAGAGCACCTGTCTTGGGTGCTGCAGGTCACAGGTTCAAACCCTGGTCAATTCAAACCAAAGACTTATAAAAATGGTACTAACAGCTGTCTTGCTCGGTGCTCAGCATTAAGAGGTTAGTGTTAGGACTGCTCGACCTGGTGTCGGGATAATGTGACTGGGTGGGACATCAAACTACATGTCTGTGGCATAATGCCCCAGTGCTAGACATCACTATAAACTGTCACACTGCAGACATTGTAACAATATGACTGGAAAATTGTTACATTAAGCTATGTTAAAAATCCAAATCACACATGCACAAAAAGCTATATCTGGTCTAAAAGTCAGTATGTAAAGTGCAGTTATTCTGGGTTTTACAAACAATGAAGAGTAAGATATTCACTCAGAGACCAGAAACAAAGAAAATGACAACAGAGTGAACCAACTGCCCCCATTGGTGAATGCCTGGGTGACTCACCTCAGAGCAAAAATATGATACTAAAACATGCCAGTAGATACAACTGAACCACACAGACTTTCACATCTACTGCACTGGTGGAATAACTGGAGAAATGGTTGTAATGTCAGATAATCCCCCACATTCTAACCCTGATGAATATCAATTCAGCTGAATGAAAGAGTGTTTTCCCTAGGAACCCCAGAATCTGGAGTGTTTTTCTGTAATATTCAATTTCCATATGACTCTCATAATCTAAAATGTCCTCTTGATGCATCAGAAATTTTTGAGGAAAAATACACAAGTGAGAGCAGGGTACATGGCTGGCCCTTTTGATTTTCAACCATTATCAACCCTTGGATGTTCTTCCTTTGTACGAAAGATAGGGACTTCAGAATAGTACTCATTTATACCATCCAGCTTCAGAATTTGTTAATAGTTTCATTGAAGGTAATATATCCTGAGCCAAACACCTTACATTTGCTGTGGATGTTAAGGATGGTTCAGGCTCTCTGCCCAAGTCACACTTTGGTCAGTAGATTCTTTAATTAGATGCCTTTGCTTGACTGGTAGGGTTTTTTAGTTAAAGGCTGATAGATGCAACTATTAGTGTTACAAGGAAACATTATATCCAAATTCATGAAAGAATACCAATAAGCTGGGATGAAGAAAATTAAAATTTTGTAATTGTAATGCAAGATTATGGGTTGCACTCCAAAGAAATGTTAAAGCTCTTTACGTATAGTACAAGTGGGATACCTTTGATTTTGGAATATATTTTCAAGGGAAATGGGCACATTGGTTCTGGCACAACAATGGCAGCCCTTTCAGGAAATAACATGATGTAACCTTTTTGAAACATTGCCAGTGGTGAAAACCACACCTATTTGTGGCAAAAATTTTAAAACCCAAAATGTTTGCAGTTTCACATTGATGACAAGCCCTTTTTATAGTGAAATCAGCCCAATCCAGGTTCCAAAAATAAAACCTCCTAGTACAACAGAAAATGCTCAATGGTCAAAGAGGACCAGTTGGGGACAGGGCTTGGCTCAGCAGTAGATGTTGCCATTATTGATGCCACTTCTGTAAGTATTTATCTGGATACCTATGTCCTTATCTTCTAGCTGAATATGGACACTCCTCCTGACAATTTCATTGCTGGCAAAACATTATTTGGAAAAAGCTTACTCCTGACACTTGGAGATTAAAGACTTTGCTTGCATATAAAACTGAAATTCATTCATATCCAATGAAAACCTTTCACACCCAAAAGAAATTCTGTGATACAAAATCCACTACTATTAAAAAAAACAGGAAGTCCATAAGTTGGTTTTGAGGAAAGTTATCTGCCCCTCCTCCAACTTGCCAATAAGATTTCTCTCTCACATATTTCTAAGAACCAAGAAGGACGATACACAGATTAATTCTTAAATGAAACATTTGTATCAATACATTGGAAAACATCATTTTAAATGGAAACTTTACATTCTGCAATCAGACTAACGAAAAAAGGCTGTCAGTTTTCTTCCTTCAACTTATGAGATGCGTACTATTCTATTCCCACACATGCTTCCACAGATCTTCCTAGAGGTTTTCTTGGCATAACACAATCTATGAATTCACTTGCCTTCCTAATAGCTTATCCTTTGCTCCTCATGTTTTTCTGAATTTATTAAAGCCAATTTTTTTTAAATGAGGGCCATTGTAATGTTTTGTACATTGAAGACGGATTAACTATTCACCATTGTAGATAAATCTATTTTCTCTCCAACTCAAGTTATTGTGTTTGTGGGCTTTATTCTTAATGCTACTGCCATGACTGTGCACCCTACATGGGAAAAGACTGGTACTTTCATATCTGATTGCCAGCACTTTCCCATTCAGGATTTCACTAGGTTGATTGGGAAAATGGATGCCAGTCAGCCTGGAGTGCCATATGCTACCCTGTATTACATAACCCTTGACATAAAGAAGGATTAGTTTGAAATCACATAGGGGTGAATTTGACAGTCCCATGGTTTTGAGCCACAAACATTGCAAAATTGTACACTTGTGGATTCAGAATGTGCATTTTGATGTTGGCCTGGTCTCTGTGCCAGTCACACAAGTTCTAATGTGGGGTGAGGTGGTTTTAGCTATGATTATAGCTTATCAATGGGGTGGTGGTGGTGCCATTGAACATCTGAAGAAAGACTGTTGCACATTAATTTCCTTGAACTCAAAGCAGGTTCTTTCACTTTACAATGCTTTTTCTCAGGAATTAAGATCAGCATGTAAGACTGCTTATGGACAATAATGTCATTTTGCACATTTAATAACATAGGGGGTAGGGTTGAGAAACTCAATGATTTAGCTTTTGAAATATGGGAATGGTGTAGAGCAAAAGATATATGGCTCAGGGAGGCTGATTTTCAATTATGCAAGTTAAATTTTGATTCTGAATCAGTGTTGTGGCTTGCAGTTATCCAGAATTTGGAACATAAATGTGACATATTTGCTAAAGGTTTAATGAAATTGGAAATTAAACGATAATTACAAAGTTGAAGTTTGATGAAAATTTCATTGAACCTGTAGTACAATCTGGGATCACATGCCCAACCACCCTCTCTGTCTCACCATAATTTGTATCCTGTGACCTCTCTAAAGATTTAGTCAGCCATGTGAGCTGTGTGACATCTCATGTGATCCCTAAGGGTACTGCAGGTTCAATGAAATTATCATTAAACTTCAACTAGGTAAGTATTGTTTAATTTTTCAATAAACAAGAAGAATACCCCATACCCTACAGACAGGTTTATGGGTTACTGTATGCTTAAAATTTCCAGTTAAAGTGCATGGTGTGAACAGACTGACACAGCAGTGGCTATGTTACTGCAGTCCCAAGAACTCTTTATTCACTGTATTGATGACAGTGATTGATTTATTTATTATTAAATTTATGTACCAGTACCAAAGATTTGGAAGAAACATTTATTTCAGATACAATGTGTAAAGACATATACATGATGAGAATGGTGACTACCCAATATTCTCATTAATGTACACAAACAAGGGGACTGTTCCGTTGTGCTTTTATTTTAAAGTTTCATAAAATGAAAAAAAAAAAAAATCTGGCCACATTTTTATAAGCAGATAATAAATTTGTATGGGATTTATTTCTACAATTACAATCTGAGATCACAAAATCACCAAAACTTTCTCTGCCACTAATAACAAATTGCCAAACAGTAATGTATCATAACAGCTAAATCCATCATATTGTGATGATTAACAGAACTTCTAGATGACAAAACAATATAATTACATACATGAAAATGCAATACAGTGAAGTTCCATTAATCCAGATTCCATTTATCTGAATATGCCAGTTTCTTAACACCAATTTTTTAAAACAGATTTCTTCTTGTAGTTTTTGAGGCCATTTATGAATTCAGATTCCTTACTTATCGCTTCAAAAGGGTTGGAACAAAGTTGTCAGGATTAACAGAGCTTGAGAGTATAATGTTAATACCAATTTTGTCATGCAATTGTCAGTGGATAAAGAGAAAATTGAACAAAGAAGACTAATAGATGGGTGTGTATACCTGTATAAACCTTGCATGAGAAGCTTTCCTTATCTGTTTTAACTGCTCTTGGTCTGTTTTTTCAATTAAAACTGGATTTAAATTGGCCAACAATTCATCAAAGGTCTTCTGTTTCACCTCTTCTAGATTTGATTCTGCAGCATCTAAAAATAAACTTAAAAATCTTAAAGAGTTCTCTTTAATTATGGGGACCAATTTTCATTGATTTCACTGTTGCCATACAATTCCAATTCATAGACCCAACAAACATTGCTGCTGTGGAGAAAATAGGACACCCTTTAATAATCCATAAATTTAAGCACCTATTAAAATGTCATCTTCTTCAAAACCACAAAAATGAATAACATAAAATTCAACTGATTTACAATTTCTCTCTGACCATATGTAGGAAATATGTCATTTTCAGTGTATAATAACATGAGGTCAAAAAATTGCGAACAGTGACCAAACACCAGTAAAATGGTGCACATTGTAAGTGTATGAATGTTCACCCACCATCCCTGTGTCTCATATTTGTATCTTGTGACTTCTCTAAAGACAGACCAGTTACATGACCTATGTGTCATCTTGTATGATCCCTAAGGGTACTACAGGTTCAATGAAATTATCATTTCTAATTTCAACTTGGCAAGTAAATTTAACCTTCCAGTCATAGTAAAAACAAATTTCTGGAAGATCTCAGTAATGCTCATTGGAGTATAGTACCTATGTATGACAATGTGGACAATGCTCTTGACATAAGGACCCAACATTATATGCATAAACATGTACCCTTGAAAACACTGAGTAAAAAGGACTTCCAATCTGACTGGTTGACACCTAACATTCAGTCACCACGCACATCACAAAACATGGAGAAATACATTAAACAAAATTATCAGTGGACCAAAGAAAAATTACTATCAATCAGCTTTAGAAAATAACTGCAATAAGAATTCAATATGAAAAGTATTTAACAAGCTACACATTCCTCAAGGCCAGCCAAAATCCAACGAGTTTGCCAGGAAGGCCAGATATCTTATGAGGTTGTTAAAATAGTAAACCCATGTATGAATGTTGTCACTATAGCTTCCAAAATTAAGGAATCCATTGTAACTCTGAATTATGTTGAACCAAACACTTTTTGTTCAGAGAAAGTTCAACAGATACAAATATTCAATCTTTACAATATCAAGGGAAAAACTGTAAAATTCTTGTAAACAATTTAGACAACAAAAGTGACAGACCTAAATAATAATGAGTGATATTCTAAATATAATATCAGACCGCTATGCTTACAAATAAGCATATCCACTTTAATGTTTCCCTTGACTTGAAAATTGGCAAATGCTACCCTCATTTATAAGTCAGGTAGCAAAAGATGACGTCAATAACTATATCTATCTTTCTAATTCAGTCAAAATGTCTTTAAAATTTTTTTTTCCCAACAAATCTTTTGATAATCTACCAATTTATAACCTAATTCACCAAAACCAATCAGGGTTCAGAGAAAACTACTCATGCGAGACAGCCTTGATCTCCATTGATGGACAGATGGATTACTGCTCTATATTTAAAAAACTTAGTTGGATACATCCTTGCTGATCTTAGAATAGCTTTTGACCTCACTGCTAATGCTGCTTATCAATAAATTGAATATTAATCAATCTGACAAGTCCATGATTGATTGCTTTACATCCTATCTAAGAAAGAGAAAACAATGTGTCAAAATAAATATAATTTTTTCTAAAGAAGAACCAATATCATGTGCAGGACCAAAGGGATCAATCCTGGGTCCACTCCTCTTTCTCATTTTCATAAACGATCTGCCTCTGAAAACAGGCAACTGTATTTCATTACATATCTGCCATAACACAACTTGTCACACAAAAAACACTTTTTTACTCCCAAACCCCCCTGACATGGTCGTGTTTCAAAAAACATGATTTTCAGTAATCTCTGGAGAAAAAAACAACACCACTTCAGTATATACCCATAATATATAGCATGTATAAACAGTAAACAGTCCTTTTCTAAAGCTCACATAAAACTATCTGTGGGACAGCTTATACAACAAATTGTCATAGAGACAATCAAAACGTAAGGAAGTCGGGTATAAACAACCACCATTTTATGTATTATGTAATTGGCTGAAAATATCAAGGGTGAAGTGTTAAATCCTTTTTTTAGACTGAGGTGGGGGAACTCATTGTGCTAATGTGCATAAGTAAAGTTCAGAGAGTGGAACAACCCAATTCATTTTAAGTTATCAGTAAATCAAAGCTAAATGCATCTAAAAAAAGAAAATTTATTACACAACATTGCCCTGAATAAGAATACTTAAGCTATCTGTATTAAAGATTATTGACAAGTTTGTGAACAGCAACAATGTTTCTTTGAAGTCAGATTTTACTCCATATATATATATATATATACATAAAACAAAACAACAAAAAGCATGATTATTTCAGCTGCCAGAATAGTGTTCAAGTGTGATTCATTTCTGAAGGAGATTCAGGAATCAATAAGCAATCAGCAAAGCCCATCAGAACTAAATTTCATTACTCCAGGTTGACAGAATTTTACTTTGTGAAGCACAGATGTGGAGGGCTTTTCATTCTTTGCACGTATTGCAAAATAACATCTTGACATTAAGTCAATCTGGAGTGTACGACGTCTGGCAAATAGCAGCACCACCTCTGTGTAATGCAATCAACATGCTGAATTGAACACTGAGATTAGCTCTCATTACTATTATTCATTATCTTAATCTTGTTAATTAATTAATTAACACATGCTTTACAGGATGATTTTAGGCACTCTTTAAAGATCAGTACAATCTTGAAACACATTTGCAATATTGAAGAGGTTATCCTCATTCCACATTTCATATTTTAAAACCCAGTTTATTGGCTAATAAGAAATAATAATTGGGTGGAATCATTGTCAGTGGGATGGTTTATACATGCTCAAGCAAGTGTTATGATGAAAATGCTAATTTATACATGCTCAGCCACTGGCTTACCCCATCTATCACATACAAAGTATGCCTGGATGGGGTCCTTTACTTATCATAAGCCATCAACCTCAAATGAAAAAATGGTATACCTGCTATAACATGTGTCACATGAAAAATGTCATTTCTGACTCCCAAACCCCTGACATGGCCTTGAAAGACAAGGGGGAACATGATATTTTTTGGCCACTGTTATACATGCCCAAGCATGTAGTCTGTATCAATAGTAAACATTCTTGCTCAGAGCCCAAGTCAAACTATCCTCAGGGCAATTTATATAGTTGATTATCATGGAGTCAATTAAAAGGTAATCAATAAAAGCAACTACTCATTTCACAGATTACTTAACCAGAGGGAGTAGCTATGATGATGCTATATATAAGTCCTTTGAACACTCCTTTGGGAGAGCCCAATAGGCCAATTTGCATAGGTAAAATACACTGAGTGGAACAACCTAATTTGTTTGAGTTAGGTACAATCATAGAGATGTATGTTGAAGAACTTAAGTTATTACATATCACTGTATTGAATGAGAATGTTATTACGCATCACTGCCTTGAATGAGAATGTTTAAGCCATCATTATTAAAGATTATTGGCAAATATGTCGGAATAGTGTACAAGTGTGTTTTATATTTTAAAGGTAAAATGTCTAAATGCAGCTGTGATTTATGAAAAGATGAGCCATTTGTAAAAATGAGAAAAGCCAAGCAAAATAACACTCCTCAATGCAGTTATACTTGTGAAGTGCAGCAACAAATTTGAGCATTTTATTTTTTGAACACACTGCAATTATGATATCGACATTATAGACATTCTGGAATGTACAAAATCTGTCAACATAGCTACAACATCCAAAATGTCACTTCCTCACACCAATGCAGATGCAGAAAGATCATTTTCCATGCTGAGAAAAACTGACAAGATCTTTCTTTAGCAAAGTTTGTGCATCCATTCTTAAATGAGTGCCAAGATGAACACAAATGACATTTGTATTACTTTAACCAACCAACCAACCAACCAACTCCCCCACTTGAAAGTGCAAAAAGAAACAATCAATTAATCACATTTCCCATGACTCCATGTTCCATTGATATAATGTAAAGTGTGTGCGTAAGACAAAGTCTTTCCTCTCAGAAATGATGGATTTTGAAACAAATCGCTATTCCCTTGCCTGGAACTTTTGAGTCATGTTGGAAAACTAGTTCAGACCTAATTATTATAAAGTTTTCATCCACATAAATTACACAACACTGCATTATTAACCAAGTATGATAAGATAAATGAAGTACATCACAAATGTTTCTTCAGACATTAGAAAGACTGTCCTCCTCCCATTCTGGAAGTTTGTCTCAATACAATCACACTTAGCTGCAACTTTTCCTTCAGGGTGCAAGACTCTCCGAAATACAAGCAAATTCTTGTGTCAAAGGAGCCTGGTGATATCAACACTATAAAAGCTGTGATGAAAGTTAACCCAGACTAGATGGCCAATATGGGATTACCATAAGAGCTGAACAGCCTGTCACTCATGATCTTATTTATAATATTCCCTACTGTATGATAATTGGATTCTACAACTGGCCAATGGCCACCACTAGAGTGATTTGAATCTGCTGAAACAACTCCCTACTCATCTTTGGATGCATCTGTTTAAATAGTGAAGTTGACTGTTTTGGATCTAAGCTTTTTAACATTACATTTTTAATTTTCAGACCAACATTTTGGCTGTCTTTTTATATCAGACAAGTTTATATGTGCTTCAAAATCCTAGTACACTGCACTAAGACCAAGAAATTTATCTCTTTCCTGTAAAGTAGTAATACAATTAAATATACTGTCCGGTAAAAAGGAATGTCTTGATGGACATCTAATTGGCAATGTGTGTATGTGTGTGTGTGTGTGTGTGTGTGTATATATATATATATATATACATATATATATATATATATACACATGTATCTTTTTCCTTTCTTTTTTAAATCTGTTTATCCATAAGGAAAGGCTTTGAATTATACTGAATCAACGACAAATCCAAAGAGATAACTATCTGATACAGAATAAAGTGAGTTCTTTTTCCATAACATTTCATCTGCTTTTACTTATACCAGAATCTTTCATTCATCAGAAATTTTTATGCATTTTGGTAATTTGCTTTCTTTTCAAGTTTGTCCGATTCAATTTTCTAAATCTTTGAAAAATCCAATAAGCAGATATTGGCCACTGTTATGTCTTAATACATGTACATATTTAGTCATGCATGAAGTTAACTGTCCACTTTTTTTCCCTGCATTCTGATCCAGCTGCATCCTCAATCCCACCCCAGTAATGAGTTGCATCATTGTGGCCATATCATTTGGGGTTATTTTATGGGTAAAATCCATGTGGCCATATTGTTTAGGGTTATTTTATGGGAAAAAATCTGTTAAACACTATTCACCTGTAGTGCCTGTTGGGGTCAATGCCAGGAAATTACATGCATAGTCATCTCACTGGAGACGAAGTCTAATCTAGCATTTATTTCTTCTACCATCATGACAAAAAATTATAAGACATTGGGATGTGCTGATTGCACAGACAAAAATATTTTGTTTTGCAGTAATGTCGCAACCTTTGTTTTTACAAGATAATCAAGTTTGACTATGGACATAATTGCAGCTATCACCAACTGTTCAGTGTCACATAGTTCTTGTTAGCAGCATATGCTTTTTTGTTTCAGTCTCCCAGACCTGTGAGTTAATATTGGGGTTCCATTTCAGTTTAACTTTGGCCATTTCTGGCCATCATTTATGATCAATGTCATGTGTAGAAACAACTGTCCCATTACAAATTGTATCAAACAGGTTTCATTCAGAATTTCAGACTGATCGATATTTGAAGCATCTCTATGGGGAATGCTGGATCTTGGCAAAAATTCTCATGCACAGCAATTAATGTTTTCCTTCCCTAGGTCAAATCCTGACAGGGATCTTTGTTGTATACTTTCCATGTCACAAGTATTTCTCTCAACAACAGCAGGCATATTATATGTCCTATAAATTTCTTAGGTAAGATCCAAAAATGCATGCAAGGGTGCATTTCCAGACTTCAATTTATTAAAGTCAACAAAGTTCAGTCTGAAACAATCTTTTTCCCAGTTGCTAAACCAACCTGGTTAATTGACAGGCTGTACACAACATGATGCATGAAAGAGTTATATGCCCTTATAGTGCCTTGGTCATTCGTCACCAAGTGACTTGACTTTAGATGCAATGTTTTGTTCTTTTCCCAGAGGATGACTTGTTGTTAGTACCAGTGCCATCAATGCTGAACCCTGTAAAGTCTGGCATCCTGGAGTCAGATGAGTTGAGCAACCATACATTGTCTCTAGCAGCAGCCATAAAGCCTAACTTTTCAAAGGTTTGTATAACTTGACCAGAACAGCATTCATAGATCAGTTGCTTTATTAAATGTATCAATAGTACTATAAGCAGTATTAATATTTATTCTGAAATAAAAATTCAACAAATATCAATCATGTGGTTCAAAATCTGAGTATGTTTACATACTGCTACTCATTAGTGCAAATTGAAATATAATGATTTGTGGGAACAGCTGCTTTTATACTGCATGTGTCATATGATTTTATTGATCTTTAAAGAGCACCTGACAAGCAAACGTTAGGATGAAAATGCTAATTTATACACGAGACTGAAAGCTTATGAAAAAATAATGGCATGAAAGTAAACACAGACAAGACTAAAGTATCAATGATTACTACCAAATAAAAGAGAGCTAATTGGAAAAAAACAATTTGAATCCTAAGTGGAATGAAATTTGTCAAAAACGGTTAGTCATGACAAAATCCTTGGGGTGATGGTTGACAACAATATACAAGGAAATGAATGTATTCAAGTCATATGTCATAAAGTCAATTCATGTCTGGTTAGCATATATACTCGCATACAAGTGCATATGCATATAAGCAAACTCCCCAAATTGAATATGTAAAAATATTAAAAAGTGCATGACCCACGCATAAGCCAACCCATAAGTCCAAGACAACATCACAAGATGCACATGGTAAGTTCTAAACACATTTAGGCAAATTTATATTGACAAAAATTACACATATACCTCTCTCGGGGTTGTCATGTATGATTATTACATGGAAATGTTACAAGTTAATATAATTTGCTTGAAAAGTAAAAAAATCTATTTAGCGTTCTGTTTTCTTATTGTTTCTGCCTAATTCAGATTTCTGTATAATTTGATTGGACGATGACAAGAACCGAGCATTAACAAGCTGTTATAACAGCACCTCTCCCTTTTGACTCTAGTTAAGTATTGTTTGTTTACATGTTCTTGCATTAGAATTTTGTATCAATGTGCCAATAATTACATTTTATTTTGCCTTGATCTTATAAAATACCTAACTCAATAAATGTGATCCCAGTATGACAACAACGAACAACAATAGGGTTTGGTTCAACGCTTGCATTTAGGCTATTGAGAATATTTACATAATGGCATCATCGCATATACATTGAAGGTCAGAACTTGCGCTGAATGAAGTACACTCTGCTGAATGAAGTACTTCCCTTGGATTCAAATCATGGTCACCTCTGCATTAAACTTAAATAATATCTCCAAAATACAATAATGAAGTTTCAGAAATAATGTTTTGAAAATAACTGTAATACCATAAAAACTCAGCTGTAGTTTGCTTTGATGTAAGCGACTATACATCCCATTTTACATAGCTACAGTAAAATGTGCTAATATTATGGAGTAAAATGAAATAACACATCGAAGTACTGGTCAAGACGCCAGACAAAATTCCCTCTTAACCCAAGCCAGTTTCAGGAATTTTAACAATTAACTGGCCTGGATTGCTGTCGGAAAATGAAAAACAAATCTGACAATTATAAACAAAGGAGATGCCAAAACAACCAGCCTTTGAATGTGTGGAAAATTACAATTTTCTTCAGCTAAAACACAAAACTAAAATAGATCAATGATGATCTTAGTTGATATATATTTAGAATTTTAGTCTTTATTGCCATACTTTCATGAGCATGTAACAGTTAAGTGAATACATGCTAGTCATGCGCCTTGTACAATTAAATGTGTATACCTTTTCATGTTATCTGGAAATATGCTTCTGACAAGAATATTTGCAAATTATTCTGCCTGCACATAAGTGTTTGCATACTCATCAAAGAAAATGCTGAAAACATCATGTAAATAGTAACTAAACAAATATTATTGGGAAAAGCTAAACTGCTGCTCAAAGTTTAAAACAACATGGCCCCATTTATATCTCAAGGAAATATTTCATGCTAGAAAACAACAACACTCCCAATTTAAGATCATTTTCAGCAAACCATCTTTCTTTTTCAAAGCAAACGTTTTCAATATTTGGGGTCACTAATTTGCAACAGAATCTCAAAGGAAATTAGAGAAAGTGCAAATATAAATGCATTATGATCTAATTCAAGAGATGAAAGTGGAACCCATTTGATTTGACAAATACATTACAACTTAAAGTATAAAGTCTCTCTAACCTTCCAATTTGTTGTCTCACCATTCTTGTACTGTATATACAAAATGTACCTAGTTGGAGCATGTTCTTACAAGATAATCTGTTTATTATGTTTATATATAAATATAGCTTATTATTATCTTAAATATTTATTTGGGGAATTATGTTGGTATAAACTTGTGTACTACTGCTCATTTTTGTTTTCTCTAGCAAGAATTAAGAGTTGTATGTGCCTTTCTTTATTGTGTTTGTAACTATGTACTATGCATGTAAATATGCAAATAATAGATGGTCACAATGATTTGAACCATTTAACTAATAGTGTGAGCTCTTTAAATAAAATCATTATTATTATTATCACTAATAGTAGTAGTATCATAATATCCAGTGACCCTGCTCACAAATGTACCAACTTCATCTCATATCTTGATTATTTAAGTCTATTTACCAAGACTGCTAAAAATTGGATCAGAAATACAGTTTAAAGAATGGAATGAAGTTCAATCAATCTGATGCAAAATCAGCCCACTAATATGCATTGACTTGGCTCATTATTGAAGTAGCGAGGGTCTTGATGATATATTCAAATATTCGAAGCTAATCAAATGTTGATCAGTAATATAGCCACGAGTAGTAATATGCTCGGCCACCCATCTCATTAACCATAAATGGATTGCATCCATTATTAACCTCATCCAATATCTTAAAGATATAAACATGTATTCCAAGTTTAATTCAAATCAGATCAGAATTATGGATTCCAGTGTATTAAGAAGCAATTACTGACTGAAGGATGACTCATGACAGGCACTGCTTTACAATAAGCTCACTTGACTTTTTGGCCAGGTGAGCTAAAAATTAATTCAGTTCAATTTGCTGCTCAGCTATAGTTTCTGAATCACCTTCAAGCTCTGGACTTGTCCCTTGACTGGACTCTTCGTTCTCATAAATCCAGGAGGGAACCTTGGTTGGGGAGATTACTGGTCCTAAGGCATCTGCTGTATCCTCACAAAGTCTCACAATGGATGGGTGATGCAGCTCAACCACTCTCCGCCTTTCATGAAGTGGCTAGTAATAAAAAGATAGTAAGGTAATTACATACTACTAATAAAATGATATAATATTTAAATCTCAAGCCACGAAGTTTTCTCAAAAAAAGGAGACAAGGGGTGGTAAAAATATGTGAAATAAGGGTGAGAACAACTTTTCAAGACCTCAGAATTATTAGTCTGCATACCAAATTTGTCTCTAGTTGAAAACAAATATGACATTTATGATGCTGCAAATTATATGAAAAATAACATGAATCTGTAAATAGGGTCAAAACCTGACAGTGAATGAGATCAAACATTTTGATACCTATGATGTAGGAACATATGGAGTCATATTGAAAACAAGAACAGTCATGAAAAATTTCCAAGGGTTCTGACTTCAACCTATTGATTTCAAATCAGAAAATAAGTAAAAAATGTCTTAAAGTTCCTCTCTATTAAGTAACCATCTGTCTATTAAGTAACCTTCCATCTATTAAGTAACCATCTGTCTTAAATAGACTGTTTCTCCCAAGATCCCTTACACAAATTACCACAGAGAAAAAATTCTATTATGTAACAAACTACTTTAAAAGACATTTCTTTCTCACTTGCCTAAAACAGGTTTCAACTGTACATAAAGTATGTGAAGTTTTTGGTGGTCTAATCTCCAAAAACTGAGACTGCAAAGAAATCCAGGTTATTCCTCTGGTATCAAAATAAAGCAAGCTAATAGAATACAGGCAGTGCTATCTTTTGTACCCCTTCATGCCTATGTTGGTGTATTATTGAGACTTTACACACATATCATATATAATGTCTCTCATACAGCTAGTGTACATCTCTCCTGATGTTTCCCTATTGTGTTGTTTAATTCAAAAGCTTCTATCAATTCTATTCAGTTGACAAACACTCAGTGAAAGTTTTACAATGGCTTTTCAATGTGTTAGTTCACAAATCAATTTTATCAATTTAGTCATTTTACTCTCCAGCTAATCTCCTTCTCAAAATCCATTATTGTATTACGCTGAAACTTTTTAAACTTGCACATAATGTACCTGATTGAGTCACGATTTCAATGCTATATAATTTCCAAAGCTACAGTAAAACTGAAAGTTTATATTTGATCATTTGAAGGATTAAAAAAGAAAGTATCATGAATGGCATATTACATGCCAGCCTCATGTTCAATAGTCACTTATGTCAATAACTGAAATTTGCTATTAGAAGCCATTTTCTTTTTTCAGTCAGAATGACCTTAACTTCTGACCTTTTGACCTCAAATTAAATAGGCTTCTTCCTTACCCTAGTGCCAGCCATCAACAAAGTGTAGGCCAAGTCTGTGATATGAAACTGATGTTATTGTGTGGAAATAATTTTTCTTGTTTCAGTCAATGACCCTGACCTTGACCTTTTGACTCCAAAGTCAATAACCTTCTTCCTTACCATAAATGCAAGTTATCCATAAAGTTTGGTTCAGGTATGCCATGTAGAAATAATGTCAATGTGCAGAAAAAAATTTATTTATCAGTCAGTAGCCTTGACCTTTGACCTTTGGAGTCTATATTGTTCTTCCTTACACCAAAAGCAAATTTCAAAAATGTACAGATAAACAAGAGTCCCTCAAAGGGACTGATGCTCTACTGGCCAAAAAGAATTTCCAGGAATTCAAGATAAGGCCATTTCTTCTTTATAAATGCTGAGTACTGAAACATTCTCTGATATTCTTGAGCATCAAGATTTTCACATTGGTCATTGTAGCAGCCATACTGGATGTAAGATTGGCACCATTTTCATTTCAGTCAAACTGGACACCATTAGAAGACTTCTGACGAGAACTCATATTGATATGATAACCTATTCTGTATAATTAGTGACAAGAGTTTCAACATATTCACTGTGGCAGCATTATCTGAGGTCAGATTGGTAGCATTTTCATTCAGGACCAAAGAGATATTAAAATTAGTCTGCTGGTGAAAATCTAAGTCAATATGACTTTCCATTTAGAAGTAACAATATCAAGAATTTCAAGATGGCTACCATTGTGCTCATTCTGGATGTTAGATCATTGCTACTTGCATTTAGTACCAATGAGTTATCATATTAAATCTTCTGGCAAAACTCCAAATATGATATGGCTTTCCATCTAGGAGAAGTAGTGACTAGAGTTTCAAAACGGTTGCTGTGGCAGTTATACTGGCTGTCAGAAAAGTGAAATTTTTGTTTTTATTAAAGACCAACTAGATGCCATAAAGTCTTCTAGTGAAAACCCCAAACTGATATGACTATCTGTTCCGAGGGAGTAGCAATAACAAAATGGCAGCCATATTAGATGTGAAATTGGCACCATTTTCATTTAGGACCAACTGGACATTGTAAAAGTACTGTATGTTAGTGAAAACCCCATGTTTAATATGACCATCCATTCAGAAGGAATAGTTACAACAGGATTTTCAAGATGGTGGCCATATTGGATGTCTGAGTGGAATCTTATTCATTTAGGACCAACTAGACATTCTAAAAAGTCTTCTAGTGAAATCTCCATGTCAATTTGACTTTCTGTTCAGAAGGAAGCAATAACAAGAGTTCAAAGATGGCAGCCATATTAGATGTGACTTTCATTTAGGACCTTCTGGACATTGTAAAAGTCTTTGGGTGAAAAACCCATGTTTGATATGGCCATCCATTCAGAAGGAATAGTTACAACAAGATTTTCAAGATGGTGGCCATATTGGATGTCTGAGTGGAATCTTATTCATTTAGGACCAACTAGACATTGTAAGAAATCTTCTAGGGAAATCTCCATGTCACTATGACTTTCTGTTCAGAAGGAAGCAATAACAAGATTTTCAAGATGGCTGCCAACTAGATATCATAAGAAGTCTTCTGGTAAAATCCATGTCAATATGACTTTCCATTCAAGAGGAGTAGCAAAAATAGGATTTTCAACCACAATGTAACCCTGTCTCTGCTCATATCCATGAGAATACACTTCTTTTACTGACATCTTTTACCACAATACCACCTCATCTGTACAATTTGTTCTACATGATCAATGATGAAACTCTACAACTGACAGAATTTTTAAAAAATATAACAAGTAAACCTAAGTGATCATTCTTATGAATTTAATCAAACATTAAAACCTTTGCTTTTCTCTTAAAAAATACAACTAGTTGTTTTGAGAGTTTGATTGGCAATTTTATTATGATTCTAGGAAAGACTCCAAATTATTCTTTAGGGCACAAAGACATCTCCAACTTGTTAAATCTTTTCTGCCTGCATTAATACATCTTCTAATCTGTTGCATTCTTTATGGCTTGCAGCATATACAAGACAATTAGAAAATACAATTAGTACTTTTATTGATTATATGGCCTAGAAATTTGAGGCAATGTACAGTGACGACGCCCTATAAAAGAAAAGGAACAATAATCGATCATCAGCTTAACCTTTATATACAAAACACCTGCAAATAAAGGACAAAATGATGTGATCCCTTAAGTCTCTTTTGCAGAGAGTTAAATTACTGTGTTCAAACACATCACTTACTTATGTTAGAGTTAAATTACTGTGTTCAAACACATCACTTACCTGTGTTAGATACAATTTTAACAGTTGCTAGACTTGTCCATTATCCTTGTACCAAGTTCTGAAATAACTCGCACAGCTGCTCACAAGAGATGGACTGATTAATTTGACAAGTCCTGTCTTTTTATTAAAGGTGACAACAAATGATGGCAATACATGGTAAAGAATGCTCAAATGAAGCAATCACGAGGTTTCATATTGAACAAATTTTCTTGTATTGTGTAAGGATTCCTACAGGCTCTATTGTGATTCATATTTGTCATCTTCAATAATGATTTAGAAAATCTGAATGTAGTCATTCACAAAGAAATCAGCAGTATCAAGCCTTATTTAAAGGAACATATAATTTCTATTGATAATACTTATTATATTGTGATATTTACTGACAGTACTATATATATATCTGATCATAACATGTATGTATCCACCTGTATGTAGCCTGGTCAATAGATCAGCGTGATCACTATACATTATACTTGATATACCATATGAGCAACATAGACCTGGACTTGCTACCATCTTGTGTGATGACAGAGCTTGCACTTTTGAAAGTTGCATGTGCATTATACATTAGTATATATGGTAAATGCAAAATCTGTGCCCTGTTCTTTGGTCCAAATCAACCACAAGTAAACCTACGTTTCTTTGTGTAGGATAATACAGATCAAGGTAAATATCAATATAGGGTGAACTCAGTTTTACAATGAAAAATATAAAGAACTAATTTATTACCACCCTGAGATCCTGGACAAGTTAGCAGTATTAAAAGTCTGTACATGAGTGTTTGTTACATCTTCCATAAGACTTTTAAGAAAATGGCCATACTTCCTGTACTTGTATTTGGTGACGGGAACTGTCTACAACTACCTGCATTGATATTTCAAAAAGTATAAGATTAAATAAGTGCAGGAGGTGTTTAAAGAGTCCATTTATTTCTAGGTAAATTTTTATAATTATCAGAATATGTTCTGATCTTTGTAAGGAGACAATATCTTCTTGTGTAACACAACAGCTGCAAGGCTATATTACAGTGCCAAATTTATTTATTTTAGGTGGTACTGTAGTTATCAATGTTTTAGATTATGAGAGTCACATGTATATATTTTCTAAACTCTCTTGATATGTTTAATTATTTCTTGCTATAGATTAGTTGCCTATGATTGAGGGATACATTTGTTAATGTTAGTAAAATTGTGTTTGCTGTTAAATCTGGTGCTATCCATAACCCACTGTAGCAATCCATAACCCACTGTAGCCTCAGTTGGATATGTTACATTTATCATCCCATGAAACAAATAAATCTATCATTGGGGGTCATCCTGTGGTTGTAGACTTTAATAAATCACTGATAGCAAGTTTCCTTTGATAGCAAAACATTTAGTTTTGTGACAATTTGTTTGTAGTGCTTGATGTAGGTGTAAAGTGCCCAACATAGAATTCAATAGTTCTGTGTAACAAGGAAATAATTTACATGTAATTTCCCACTAAATATAACATTTTTGGAAATTCTAATATACATTAAATGTTACAAAGGTGTGTTGATATACTGTTATAAGTTTGCTTTGTATACTAGAAATAGATAAATATCTGTAGTTTACATAATTTGACCAGTTTAGCTCAGCATTGAGTCTACACAGACCTCAAGCATATGCTTTTCTCTGATATCTTCATTTATAAGCTAGAGTCAGCAATATTGCAGTAGGTCAGCATATAGAACTAGATGGCTTCACATAGAATGTATGAAAGAAAAACTCTCTCTTGTCTAATTCCCCACCCTAAGCACATTTATATTAAAATATGCATTACAACAGCAACATTCTTTTCATTATAATGCAGATTTGGATAAAACAGTCACTTCATGGTGCCTGCTATTGTAAATTTATCAGCTGTCATAACTGTGACACTAATAGCTATTCAGGTTATCAGTAATGTTAAATATCAGACAATAATTAAAATAAACAGAAACAATATAGATTATAACTTGCAATTAACATACTTCCATATTTCATCAGATTTCAATTGCCTTGAAGACTAACAAACTTTTGAAAGGGTGGCATGAGCAAAATGTTGTATTATGTCCTTTGAAAGAAAAAAAAAATACATTTAACTTACCAAATGTATTGGTACAAAATAAAAGTCTTCCTGTTAATTCTGATCCCTACAATGACAAATGAAGCACATCCCCTTTAAATACAACATGCTTGAGTTGTTAATGTTCAGTAGCCAGAATGTTTTGAAGAAGTCATCCCATGGTCATGTGTAAACAATTATTTCATTTACTGTTAGTATGGGATACACCATTTTTTTACTGGAAAGCTTTCATTCTGAATAGTTATAAGTATTAGAATAGTCATTAGAATTAGCTTTTTTGCTTATAAAAGCAAGTTAGTAAGCATTATTATCAGTTTGCACATATATACCTTTAGTTCCTGCATATATATATATATATATATATATATATATATATATATATGTTTATATATATATATAACACAGGTTTTAGAGTGGAAGTAAGTCAATCATCAGAGTTACAAAAGAAATTAATAATATTAAAGACAACTTGGAACAACATCTCTCAGGACAATATGACCTTTACACAGATGTGTCCTTGAATGCAGGTGGTCACCACATAAGGTCTGATTGTATATGAACCATCTCCAATAACTTGCACGATTGTGTCACCTTGAGCCATATCAACACCAGGTATAACTGCAGTGTTTAGTAGCCTTTTGGTTATCTGTGACCCTGTGGCCATAGTATTTTGCAAAAAATCAATGTGCAACTGGATTCACATCATTCCAAATCCAAAATTTCAATTGCTGGAGTTTTGAAATGCAAGGGACATCCTGAACTAATGGAAAAACTTTGTAGCTAAAATGATGAACTGACCATCACTTTGGACTTGCATACTGAACAGTCATATGTGCTATGCATCATCTTGTGGGGTCCCTTAGCGTATGAAAGATTGTGCCTGGCCTCTAAAAATAACTTGTTTTGGTTGGTGGTGTTGGGTGTTTTGTGCAAAACAGTTCAAAATAGCTTCTGTTGTATAAAAGAAGTCAACTTTGGGTGGCATTTTACATGCCAACCATTGTAATAGTCTTGTCTCATACAAAATTCTGTAACATTTCAACCCCAAAAATGCTAGTACTTAGCTGAGTTGCATATATGCACATGCATGTTCATCCTGCATTTTAGGTTTAAATGTTATAAACAGGTCTGATTTGTCTAACAAATGTACTAGTCTCATCTGTCCTTATCAAATTCTGAGTTGACTCAAAACTGGGTCAAATTGTCTTAAACAATGAGCCAAGTCATCCTTTACTGAAGTTATCCCATTCCCAACGAGATTAATGTATTTTAACAATACAATTTACAGAAGTGAAATTAATTTTTTTCTCTTTAAAATCTTTTTCTTATTTTTGCATTTTCACTTATTCCACAAATCTCTCCAAAGTTATGAAAACTTAAAATAAGAGGAATGTAAAAGAGAAAATTTATAAAATCAGCTCTTATTAATTGTTAACCAAATTTGCCTAAAACAGAAAGTACAATTTATGGCTTATGCAATCTCCCTGATACATCCTTTTGACAAAAAAAATCTTTATAAATATGTACAAATATTTCTTTGGTAATAACATCCCCATTTATTTTAATTAGTTCTACAAGAGGTTACAAAGTAAATCAGCTTCACAAGCTAAATTTATGTCACATTAAAGTAATTTTTGGAATGTTAGAATTGTGAATAGCTGCAACAATTGTTATGGCTGTATATCATGATATACTAATTTGTTAATTCAGCCTTAATGTTAATAAAATGAGTTAAGAACCAATACCATGAATGGACAATGTAGCATTTAAACAGATTAGGAAAAATGAAGAGATTGGAAATAACTCACCTTAAACATTTTCTATCATAATAAAATTATAAAATATTAGTATGAATTATTATTATTGCTTCATTTTTAAAAGAAATCATGTTTTTGCCATTCAAGAATGATGTAAAATAAAGGAGTTCAAATTTCCATATACAACTTACATTTAAGAAATTCACTGGAAACTATTTAGAGTAGTGGGAAATAATACCAACAATGAAAAGAATTTTGTTTATAACTGTAATGAATACAAAATGTAAATTATTCTGCATATAACTTAATTCAGTTCAACTTGATTACTTCACTGTACAAACATTGGAAAGGAACCAGGAAAGGATAACACAATACTAGTATTTAAAGTACATTTGGTTTGGAAGCAACTAAATTTCTTAAATTATTTCATATGAATGGTAGGTATATCACCATTTTATGTTGTAAGCATTTGAATCACTTTAGGCTTTTATGCATTACCTTTAAATATCATATCATGAAAATTATTTTGATAAAAAGGAATTCCTTTACAACCTGTCTCAAACGCCTTTAAATGAGATTGAAAATATTTTTTTACATTAACACAGCTCTTGACATGTGGAATGGCTTTTTAATAATGTTCTAAATAAACATTCACCCCAAAAAATAAAATGCATAAAATGTCAGTATCATCCAAAATAAATAATAGAGGAATACAGACATAAAAGGGATAAATTTAATAAACATAAAGTCTGGAAAAACTAGAAAATTGTGAAATAAAGTAAACTTTTTAAGAAATGAAGCTAAGAAAAACTACTATGCACACTGTATTACTTCAGGTGTCTTCCCAAATAAACTAAGGTGTGCTAAAATTACCCCTATTTTTAAACAAGTATGTAGAAGTGATACTGGAAATTACAAAGTCATTTCTATACTATCAGCTTTATCAAAGATGTTTGAAAAACATGTAGCAAAACAAGTTTATACAACTGTAACTGCTTTAATACCTTTTCCCTTTTTCTACACAGCGCAGTCAGAATGCAACGAGCATTCATGTCAAACAGCTCTTTTAAAAATGCAGTTTTCTTAGGGGTAAAACTAATTTTAATTATGCAATACTTACCTGCCACTATTGCATAGCTAACCCATTTTGTGCCAAAAACTCACTGTCCGTTTGATGTGAATATATCCTTCCACAATGTGGAGAAAAGTCAGAAAGACCTTGTGCACACAACTCTGTATGTCACATGGTCATGCACAGTAGACAGATATTACCTGTCACCTTTTCACAGACGAAGATTATGCAAGACATCAGAATGGGGTGGGAGGAAGGCATTCAGCAATAGCGGCAGGTAAGTATTGCATGATTTAAATTAGTTTTACACCTAGAAAAACTACATTTTAATTGTGTTTACTTATCTTGCTGCTATTGCATAGCTGAATTTGTCATTTACGTGGGTAGGCTGATGCTCCCTTCAAACTTATCAAAAACAGAGAAACTGAGTTGTACTCACCATAGAGGGAGAGGTCAATCTACAGAAACTCAATATCTCTCTGAGCTACATATTGTGCTGTAGCAATGTGACAAGAGAGAGAAACAAAAACATGAGATGTGTTGCAGTGCTCTACTGTCCTAATGAGAGGGAACAACCTACTGTTGTGGTGATCAACCTCCATAATGGGAGGGTGCAACCCGTAGTTGCAGTGCTCCACCTCCCTGATGAAAGGGCACAACCCGCTGTCACAATGCTCTACCTCCCTAAGAGAATGGTGCAACCCACTGTTGCCATGCTCAACCTCCCTAATGGGAGGGTGCAACCCGCTGGAAACCAGGGACAGCCAATGTCATTAGATAAGGCATGAATCTCAATTCTTTGTATTGCAGAAGCTTGAGCAAGTAGGAACACAATCTGAGTGTGATGTTTTGAAAGGAAGCTTCACTCAGTGGTTCACACAGGGCTTGGTTAATGACCATAAAACCCAAGACCTCATCTGGGCATACGAGAATGGGAAGATAGGTCTCTGGAGCTCAAAATACTTAATAAGATTAGCATGGTGATGGCAACTCTATAGCCCTTGATAGTGGATACTGAAAATTTTTTGGTCTTAAAAGGAACAAAAGGAAATCAGCAATGGAAGTTACACTGGGGCAGATAGGATCAATGTATTCTTACTGCACCAATGATTTCTGCAGTTTGGCAGTGATGTCTAACACTGGGGCATTATGCCACTGACATTTAGCATGATGTCCCACAATGCCACATTATCCTGAAACTAGGCCGATCAGTCCTTAGACAAACTTCTTAATGCTGAGTGCCTAGCAAGGCAGCTGTTAACACCATTTAGTATGACTCGGCGGGGGTTCAGCTGAGGCAGATGCTCTAACCACCAGGCCATTGCAGCGGTCATAGGAAGGATGAACTGTAGAGGATGCATATGGAGACATCCTAAGGAACCAATCAGCAATGGCATTCTAGGTTTTGAGTAGGGAAAGATAAAGGCCAGCAGACAACAGAGTTATGCTTGTAGTGTCTCTAGGAGAGCCAGGATTCAATCTACCTGATCCAAAGGAATCCAGACCAAGTTGGTTCATGAGGAAGTTCATCCCCACATCAACAAAGTCCTAAGATGGAACAAGTTCCAACCTCTTGAGGTTTGGTAATGGTGGACCAACAGTGGAACAAATCCTGATGAAGGGTCTAAACTTGGACACTGTGAATCAGCCAGTCATCACAATACTGAAGAATTGATGTTCCTAGTATTTTGAGGTAGGCCTCTATCACTCCCATGATCCAGGTGAATTCTCTGGGTGTGGAAGAAATTCCAAGCAGCAGAACCCAGAATTGAAAAACTTTCTGATCAAGGCAAAAATAGCGATATTTTCAGATGGGGAGGAAACAATTGGGATGTGAAAGTGAGCATCCTTAAGGTCAATGAGATGTCCCAATTGAACGGACAAAGAGCATTCCAGACTGAGGAGGCTGCCTCCATCTTGAAGGATTCCTCCATGAGAAACTGGTTGAGCAGGAAGATAATGACTATGATTAAAAATTTCCCATCTTTCTTGGTGACCAGGAAGATTGAGGAGTATCAGGGAGACTGATTGTTCAAGACTCTCTCAACTGCCCCTTTCTACAAAAGGGTGTGCACCTCTTCCCTCAATTTCACCAGACTGGACTGAGGAAAGAAAATGGGGGTCCTTGATAGTGGGGTTTGTTCCTGAAACTGAGTTGATAACCCTCATTATGATGGAGAGGACCCACCAATCATTGTGATGTCTGACCAAGCCCCTAAGAGGCCAAGGTGAGCACATACTGGGACATGCCGGAAGGGGATGCATGGTTGGAGAGGGGTTAATTTGCATGGGCTGTCTCCCCTTTTCCTGCAGTAGGAAAGGAAGGAGAGTTAGAGAACTTCCTCTTGGATGAATGGCACCATAGACCTGACAACAGAGGAGGTGGTCTAGCAAGAGTTTGGGAATTGGATTTGGGTTGCACCTGCTTGAAAAATTTTGCAGATGGTCACTGAGGACAATTTGCCTGATCTCATGTCCTGGTCAATTGTGATGGACCGAGAGTGGAAACGAAAGATCAGTGTTGGTGATCCAGCAAGTCTTGAGAAGCCACAGTAGGATTGTGGCCTCCAAGGAGAGTCTTGGCTTCTAGAGGAGCAGCCCTTAGAAGGTCTTGACTGTGGTTAAGCAAAGATCTTCAATGAGTCCAATCTAGGGTCAAGGTGGATGTGCAGAAAGTTTGCCAATAATGCCATCATAACAGAGAGGACATGCTGAGATGTCTGGCCACAGCATCCAGCACACATTGTAATGCAGCTGGATTCAAAGAGGTTTCTCTCAGCATACTAAAGGAAGTAACCGAGAACAGATTGTCATGCAAAGCTGTGGTTACAAGTAACCTGGTATTTTGCTCCATGGCATCAACTGTTTTGATGGAAAGGCATGCCCAGGCTCCCATAGCAACACTCACTTCGGCTGCATTGGTTTCCAAAGGAGTGGGTTTATAGATCACTTCGGGGAATGTATCCGGTAGCTGGAAGAAGGGGTTGAGCTTTAAGGGAGAAATAGACCATCTCTAAATTGTCGAACTATATTTTGGCCTTGTGAAAACCTAAGTGATATTTCCTCTATCGTGGATTAATGTGGAAGAAGTAAGAGGTCTGGCTGAGTTTCTACCCCCGAGATCTCTTCCAAAATAGAAAGGATCCTTTTGGACTGTGTGCATGCCCAGTTGTTTGGTGCACAAGTCTGGGGGTAACAGATGGTAAATCTCATTTACTGCCTTATCAAAGGACCAGTCCTCCATTTCCTCATCCATGTGAGATGAAGGGGTGGGCCTGAGAGAAGGTGTCATGACTGCAGTTTCTTTCTAGAAATTGCTTGAGTCAACAAGGATAGAGAGTACATCATCATCATCATAGTCAAGGACACTCCAAGTTGGGAAGTGGCTGGGCATCACTATGTCCTTTGATGGAGGGGTCTAAGAGCACTCTGTACCATGGTCCCTAGTTCATCATGAGTTATAGAGTGGAGACGAGAATGTCTGTCTACCCTAGATGATGCAACACCTTTAGTATTCTGAGAGGAAGCCACCTGGTGAGGAGGTGATGGTGGAACATGAGCCACAGCATCATTTCAACTGTGACAGAAGGTCCACTAGCTCACAGGTGCATAATGGACCAAGGACCCTGAATTAGAAGGCCCCACATCCCATAAAGGTTCATAGGTGTGTAATTGGGAACAGGGGAACACTGATGCTGTCCATGTCATTTGCCTGAGTCCTGTGTATGGACTGCAAATCCTGCACAGAGTGGAATGATAGAGTGAGGCAAATGAGGAGCTCTGTCCTTGCCCTGTCCTCATACTGTGAGGCTGGTGAGTGATAGATGGAGAAGACCTTGTCTTCAACTGATTTATCACTGTGAGCATCTTGGTGCAGGTTTTACCTCCTTAGAAAGGGGCAACATGTTGCCAGAAGCATGATATATATTGTGGTGCTCTACTTCCCTGATGGAAGGGAGCAACCCGCTGTTGTGGTGCTCAACCTGCCTAAAGGGAGGGTGCAACCAATGGTTCTGGTACTCCACCTTGTTCAAGGGAAGGTGCAACCTGCTATTGCAGTGCTCCCTAATGAAAAGGTGCAACCCGCTATCGAAGTACTCTACCTCCCTAATGGGATGGCACAGCCCACTATTGTAGTCCTCTACCTCCCTAATGGGATGGCACAGCCCACTATTGTAGTCCTCTACCTTCCTAATGGAAGGGCACAGCCCACTATTGTAGTCCTCTACCTCCCTAATGGAAGGGCACAGCCCACTACTGTAGTCCTCTACCTCCCTAATGGAAGGGCGCAACCCACTATTGCGGTGCTCCACCTCCCTAACAGGAGTGAGCAACCTGTTACCTGAAGCATTCATGCTGTTAGAGAAATGAGAAGTTTTTGTCACCTCCCTACCAGGGGAGGTCAACTAACTTCTTGAACATCTAGACCTCCCTTCTAGAGGGGCTCCACCAGCCACCAAAAATATTTGTCCCAACATGTGAGACCTGGAAGAGATTCCAGAAAATTCTTAAGATGGGGAGAGAATGTTTCTCTGGCCTTGATTAAAGTCCAGAATTTACTGATTTTTTCATGTGCACTTTGAGCACTTATGCAGTCTGTGTGAGCATCCCAAGGGCCCTTTTTGTGGTCATACTGCCCCACAGACTGTTCTGACATTATTCTGTAATAAAAGAAATAATGAATGTCATCCGAAATCACTTGTTGCCTTGAAATTCAAATGGTTGTATGCAGTGTCAAACCACGTACATCCCTGTGTATGCATCAAGAACACTGTATGATCACCATGACACTCACCTGGATGTATGCAGTATAATACTGCATACATACCTATGTATGCACCAAAAACACTGATTCCATGAAGGAAATAATAGAATTGACCTCATGAAAATTACCTGTATTTTTCTAATTAAAAAATAAGATAATTCACCTGTGATATTTGTTAATTAAAGCAGCATTCAAATACACATGCAATGTCAACACTTAACATGGGCAAACAAAAGGTACACAATGTGAAATTGAAGATAGAGAAAATGATGTCTTCAAAGTTAGGCAGGGCCTATTGTGATTTTCCTCAGAACGCAAGGACTTAACCATACCACAGTCTTTTTTATATATGTAAAGAACGCGTGTCCACCGAAAAAAGGAAGATGACGTAGCCTCAGAAGCCTTTTAAGGAACTAAGTTCTAAAAGGGAAAAGGCAACAATACGGTTTCTTATAAATTGGAGCAGACATTTGTAACACCAAGACTAATTAAAAACTACTGAAGAAGACAGCTTATTTTGCATTAACAGGCATAATTGTGGACAACAGGCATAATTTCTCTGGTGATTGTTTTTGGCAGACATCAACACAGTATAGAGTCTTTGAAAATGGTGACAGGTTATATCTACCTTCTGTGCATGACCATATGACATACAGAGTGGTAGACAAAAGATCATTCTGACTTTTCTCCACTCTGTGGGAGGATGTATTCACATTGACTAGATGATGAGTTTTCAGCACGAAAATAGGTTAGCTATGCAATAGCATCAGGATAAGTAATTATTAACTGATCAATGGCTGAAATAAATAAATAATGGTAACACAACTGGTATAATATTTCCAGATTTTAAGAAAACCTTTGATCAAGTTTCACATTACATTCTGATAAGTAAGCTACATTGTTATAAATTTTATGCCTATACAAAAAATTGGTTTAATTCATATTTATTGATTGGAATAAACTAATCTCTATAGGAAATATCCACTCTACCCCCTGTTATAACAGAAATGGTGTTCCACAAGGCTCTGTACTGAGTTCCCTTCTCTTTCTTTATTTATCAATGACCTTCCACTTTGTACTTAGCATACAAATACTGACATGTTTGCAGATGATGGAACAATTTCTTCATCAAGTAGCAACGTCTATACCTTGGAATGCAAACTAAGCTGAGGCCTTACATCAATTGAAGAGTGGTCAAAACAAAAAACAAGATGGTAATAAATTAATCAAAATGCATGTTTATGGGAGCATCTAAAAAACTTGCAAAGTTAAGAAGACATATCACTGTACATTAAAAATAAGGTAGTTGAAAGTGTAAACTATGAGAAGCTATTAGCAGTAATTTTTGACAGAAGTCTTAAGTGGGAAAAACAAGTAGACAATGTGTGTAGGTCACTCACATCTAAAATTTAATTGTTAGTAAAATAAAAAAGTACCTGACAAAGGACTCCAGAATTCTTTACTATAATGCTTATATACTTCCAACCATTGACTACTGTTCAGCAATATGGGAAAACTGTACTAGTTTCCAACTAGAAAGAATTCATAAGCTTCACAAATGAGCAGCTCAGCTGATTCTTGATGTCCCCATTGATATATCATCATCAGACATGTTCACAAAATTTAAATGGTTAAAAATAGACTAGAAAATACATTTTCTGAAGCATTTCTGGTTTTTAAATGTATCAAAGGAGATGTTCCAGAGTACATGACTGTTATTCTACAATGTCTCTTCACCCTATAATCTAAGATTGAATTTTAACAGCATTTTAGAATTTACCAAAACCTTCCATTCAACAATTCAAAGGAAGTCTGCAGTATTCAGGGGCAAAAATATGGAACTCACTTCCTGTTCACATTTGATTTGCTTATTAAGTTTAATCCTTTAAAAAATTTTTACATGCAGTTATTTCAAAATTCATATTAACAAACAAACTAGAAAATATAAGTTCATGTTTCAGTTCTGGAATTATTACAGTGTTACTCTTCAAATTTATCATTAGTTTGTTTTACATCCCTTAATATTTGCATATATATAAAAGTATGTAAAAAAAATGTCTTGTATATCTAAATTCAGTGCATGGACATCTCGCTACTTTTTAACCTAATGTTGTTCTATGACAAAGTATAATACTGATGTAAACTTTACTGCATGCCTCACTTTTACAGAGTAGCCAAAAGGTATATCTAAGTAGAAATGATCATTAACTGATATGTATACAAAAGATCTTGCTGAAAGTTATTTTCAGAACATAGATACTGGAGAGATGAAACAAAAATTTATATATACAGTTCAATCCTCCTACTTTCATAATGTATGTTTAGTATGTATTTGTAAGTGTGCTTACTTATATAGGCATTTTCATGACAGAGAAACATTTGCATGGATATATGTATATATACTTTTTTGTAGAGGGCCTCAAGGGAAATTAGTTTTATTTCAAATAACTGAGTTATCTTCTTTAAATGCAGACATTTATTATTATTATTATTATTATTATTATTATTAAATAACCAGTTGAAGTGTATGACATAATCAGAGCCACTCAGGTAAGAGGTAAATAGCTTTCTACTAAGATACCTCAGTGCATTACATCATTTTCACAAAAAATTACTTTCAGCTTAGAGGCAAAAACTATAAGCAAAGTTTCTCCCCATAGTTTTTCTATATTCAACTTTTTGTGGAAATGATGTAGTGCATCAAAAACATTAGTGATATTCTGATATATCGCCAATGCAATGCATCATTGTCAGATTCTGTGTGAAAAAAGATATAAACCAGTTCTATCATAAAGATTTGAGATACTCCAAACCATTTATAGCTCAAAATGCTCAGTTGACAAAACGAGCTTCTTCATTAAATAAATTCATTATTATTATTATTATAATGTGATACTGAATACTAACAGAGAGTAGCATGTTTACCATAATTAGCCGAGGCTTCAGCAGTAGCACATTTAAATCAAAATTTGTTCCTTAGATGTAAATAATCTACAGACAATCAATGAGAAAAAAATGGTATTTTTGTCAAGCCATAACCTTGACCTTAGCCAGGCATGTTTCTTCACAGTATAAACATTGCAGTATTATTGGGAAAATACCATAAATTGTGGTGAATATCTTAATACAAGTCAGGTTTACAATAACTCACTAAAAGACCCAGAAGTAGAACCATTTACCATTGCTGTTGTTTTGTTAATTTTTCAGAATGGCTCTGATTTCTTCTGACACTTTAGCTAATTGTTGCAACTGGCTGACAACTAAAGTCACTGCCACAAAGTGGCAAAATTATTCTGCATGCTTATGATGAAGGACAGTGAGACTGGAATAGCCACTTTTGAACCAAAATGACTCACAAAAATCAACCATATAAGGATTTACTAAGAGAGAATGATGGAACTGACCTTACGCGAGATGATCACTCCGCCTACCAAATCACGTGACATGACGCCCTGCTACATCCAACAAACTTGCAGTAGTTGGCAAAGAAATATGTTTCAGCTTAAGTGAAATGTTTATTGAAAATGATTTGTATTATTCTTAAAAATAATAAATTTCAAAGTTGCATAAATTATACTGCAGTAGACAATATTTATATTTGTAGTTGAAGTTCGTATAGTAATAATCTTAGGGTTTTTTTCAGTAAATAATAAAATTAAATTTTAAAGCTGCTAGAGAACTTATTCATGTACAAGGAAATTTGCTCCAAAAGATTCTAATGTATTTAGTATATAATCTTATCCTTATTAATTTTATCTGGCTTATGTTCATTCTGCCTTGAAAGAAATGAATTAAAATTTAACAAAATCGTAAATAATTACTGTTTAGAAGTATACTTTTGTACATAATAATTTTAAAGTTCTACTATGTTCATCAGATGGAATTTTGATCAATGATGTCTGTTAATGTAAACATGTAAATGCATGCTTAATATATTGGACTATAATTATCTGAAATCATTGCTTTTGTATTTCTTTATTATTACATTTTTGTATCCCACCCCTCCTTCAGCCCAATGAGAAAGTAAAGAATCACTCAAGTGTCTGAAAGATCAAGACAATAAATCATTGTTTTTGGAACAAGCCAACATTAAAGTGTACATTTTCAAACTTTTAAAATAATGCAATCTGGGGGTTCGGTGCTTCCTATACAAGAAAAATAATATACATCAAAGCCTGTAAGTTGGGTGGGTGGGTTGGTGGGTGTTCTCCTCCCATATTCTAGAAATGTTTATTTTTACATATATTTTTCAATTTCAATTCTTTCTTTTTTTCCTTCAAACCATCGACATGACATGCTTTTCTACATACTTTCATGCAAACAAACATGTAATTGCCATCAACTGTTTCCATGTTCAGTGATCGTACATGCGACCACAAAAAAAGTTTTTATCCATCGAAGTTTTGTCTATGTTTCACAAAAGGAATAAATCTAATTCCTCCATTTAGATGATCTGAATATAAACAGTCAGAATTGCAAGGCTCTCATTGACTACTTTTTACCCTTATCAATTAAGAAATCAACAAATCATTGCAAAAATTGTAAATACTTATCATAATCAATTCATTATTGCCACAAGCAGCTTGTCGGAGGAAAATGGCAGACATAAGCAATGCTTGGAGGTGTGTATAAATTACACTTGTTGATTGGTTAATTGATCAGCATGATTGACAAGTGGCGATAGGTCAATTGAACTATAACTGATCTTATTACCCAAACCTTGAGGAATTAGCCTCTCAAAACTATACATATAAGTGTAAACTGGGTGATTTTTTTCATACATCAACTTGATATATTTACAACAAAAATAATTAAGTGACCTCAAGACATAATTGATACCATTGTAGAGGCCCTATCATAAATCATTTCCAAATAAAGACAGGTAGTTTACCTTAGTAATTTTCTGAGTTGTTTCCTCTTCTTTTGGAATTGGTAAAGATGGTGGCAGTAAGGTAGATCTAACTTCAACAACTTGTCGTTTTGGTTTGAAAACTCCTATCATAAAGATTAGAAACAAATATGAATAAACGAACAACAAATCAGACCTTGTGACAAGTAACATTTGTATTGATTGCACAGTAAAAAGTTTTGCACGCTTCTCAAGAAGATTACGTTGTACAGCTCTACCTCAAGAAGATTACATTGTACAGCTCTACCTCATTATAATGTCCCTCACAATAATGATTTTTATATAACATGATACCAATATGGTCCCCGTGACCAAAACTAAACCACAATGATCTATCAAATTTATGATATTATGAGGTACAATAATAATGTACAAATCCCATGAATTGAAAAATATTTAATTTAGGTAAAGTAAAATTATTATTGAAGTTTAACTGCCATTTCTTTATCTCCTGTCCATTGACACAAATACAAACATTCATCGAATTTTTAATCATTCTCACTATACTACAGTCTAGTCATATCATGTTCAATGGTTATGGACCCCAACAACCAGGTTATTATAATAGGGTTAGCTGTACAGCTAATATTTTATGTCAATAACTTCGCAAAATTATTTACATTACTTACCTTGTCTAAGCAACTTTGCTTGGGAAGAATTAGGTTTGGTGTTAGGAATGAAAGCAAAACTATGTACGGTCACAGTATAATGAAACTACTTTTAATGGTTATGTCAATAAACAGCACATTCTTCTAAAACATCTCAGGGCTTAAATCAAATGAATAAACTGAATGGCCAGCAGTATAATATTAGCAATGCAAAAAGATTTTAATTAAATAGACAAAGTCACCACATGCACATAAACACTAAATATTGAAGTCAGATCAATAACTGTACAAGCCATTGCCAGCACAGAAGTTAACCTTTTAGCATTAATAGAGAATGTTTTCTCTAATAATAGGCTTCATTATCAAATCCATGCTGTACAAATTCAAAAACTTGTACACTGCAAATATTTGCAATTTTCATGTTATCCATATTTATATCATTTTTCCCTCATATCTAAATTTACAATCCTGAACTTTTTGACAAAATGAATTTACTCCAAGCTGCCACATCATATTTCCAGCCATATACATGCACATACAAGGCACTGGACTACAACACCAAGTTTTCACCTTGCATTCCTCCCCTAAGCACAAAGCACTTGATAACCCAAAATTGGATGTTACAAAATAGTCAATGCACACTTACATGTTAACAAACTTGCAGGTAAAAAAGCATGCACAAATTTTATTTCATACCCTCATCCTCCTCCAGTGACTGAAGAATCTTAATGCAAAATCTGTCAAATATATATGATGCATCTATCTGTCATGACCACACACACACACACACACACACACACACACACACACACACACACACACACACACACACACTGTTATGTATATTCCATTTATATTGCGTGCTTAATCTTTGTCCATGATTGAGGGTAGAATTCTGGCCTATATGACTGTTGTCAGTTATTTAAGATGTTTACTTGAATTTGAGTTGAAGACTCTGCCTTGATTATGGCCTTAGAAGATCCTGAAAGCAAACATGTTTACAGTTTGATGTAATTTTCCATTAAGCTGACTGAGCTTTTTCAGAAAATGCAACTGAGACATAGGTCAATGTATATAAAGATATTTTTGTCAACAAACTCTTTGAGTTCAGTATCTGGAATTGTTTTTAGTTTTGTTCATATGTAATTTGAGAGGGAACTATTATTTAAATTATTCACTGGAATTACAAAGTGCACATTTACATTTTGGACTAAAATACTGTTTTGGGACTATTGTGAATTTAGTAAAAGACATTCTGGACTATATTATTGTGATACATCAAGACTGTTGGTACATCAACTCATTCAAGACTATTGGTGCATCAACACATTCAAGGCTATATTCATTCAGAATATTCTATACTTTAGGACTTGTGATAAAACATTTAGGATTCTTTTGGATTTAATTCGCAATATTGTAAGTTTCTTTTAAATTTTTACTTTCAGTTCTAGGGAAATAAATTCTTTGTTGAATTTTACAAAACTTCAATAATATTACTTTCCTATTCCAGTGAACTAAAAACACCTCAATTCTGAAAATTGAAACAAATTTTTATCCCAAATTTCAATTTTATACTAAAAAAAGAACAACCCATAAAATCAAACTTGAAACTTGGTAATATAATTAGGCTGATGTTATCCTGACACGCTGGGTCAAAAATTAATTATGGATAGGTCAGGTGATATTAAAACAATACTTGGCACATGCATTGATGCAATTGGGCCAATAATAACCTTATCCAAATCTTGACACCATAAAAAAGAGCCAAACAACTAAATGCTTGTAGATATGTAGTTTTTTAGGGGGTAAAACTAATTTTAATTATTCAAAACTTACCTGCCACTATTGTGTAGCTAACCTATTTTCTTGCTGAAAACTTACCATCCATTTAAATATATCCTCCCACAGAGTGGAGAAAAAGTAAGAATGACCTTTGCATTCCACTCTCTTATTTTGCACATAGTTATATATAGAAGGTAGATATCATGTCATCTTTTCACAGAGGACAATTATGCAAGACATGATAGAGTAGGGTGGGAGGAGGGCATTCAGCAATAGCTGCAGGTAAGTATTGCATAATTAAAATTAATTTTACCCCCCACACACAAAAATAAAACATTTTCATAGCAGCAATTACTTATCCTGCTGTTATTGAGTAGTTTAATTTGTCAATAACATATGTAGGTGGATGTTCTAGTCAAACAGATCAAAAACAGAGAAATTGAGTTGTGGTCTGGTTGAGCTGGTACCCCAGAGATCTTTCCCAAAATGGAAAGGATCCTTATGGACTGTGTGCCAAGCGGTTGGGGGCACAAGTCTGGGGGTAACAGATGGTAAACCACATTATCAAAGGACCAGAACTCCTCTTCTTCATCCATTTGAAATGAAGGGGTGGATCTGAGAGAGGGTGTCATTGCCACAGCTTCTGTCTAGAATTCGCTGGAGCCAATGAGGAGAAAGTGCATCATTATCATCATAGTCAAGGACTTATAAAAATAGTACTAGCAGCTGCCTCTCTTGGCACTCAGCATTAAGAGGTTAGTGTCTGGAATGGTTGGCCTGGTGTCAGGATAATGTGACTGGGTGGGACATGATGCTATATGTCTGTGGCCTGATACCCCAGTGCTAGACATTACTATCAACTGTCATACTGCAGACATTGTTGCGATATGACTGAAAAATTGTTAAAGCTACATTAAAAATCCAAATCTCACACACACACACACACACACACACACACACACACACACACACACTACCCTAAATGATGTATCACCTTAAGCCTTCCAAAAGGAAGCCACCTGGTGATGAGGTGATGGTGTGACATTAGCAATAGCATCACTTCAACTGTGAGGGCAAGGTCCGCTAGCCCATGCGTGCATAATGGACCAAGGGCCCTGAGGTGAAAGACCCCACATCCCATAAGGGTTAATAGGTATTGGGAACGGGAACACCGATGCAGTCCCCGTCCTAGGCTGAGTCCAGTGTATTGATTGCAAATCCAGCACAGGGTGTGATATTAAAGAGGGGGGGAAGCTCCTTGTCCTGTACCTGTACAGAGAGGCCAATGAGTGATAGATGGGGAAGACCTAATCTTCAACTGATTTATCACTGTGCGCATTCTGGGTGTGGTGTTTTTGCTTCCCAAACAGAAGGGGCAACATGCTGCCAGAAGCAAGATATGTATTTCAGTGCTCTACCTCCCTGATGGGAGGGAGCAACCTGCTGATGGGGTGTTCAACCTACCTAAAGGAAGGATGCAACCATACCATTGTGATGCTCCACCTCCTTCAAGGGAGGGTGTAACCCACTATTGCGGTGCTCTACCTTCCAAATGGGAGGGCACAACCACTATCACAGTGCTCTACTTCCCTGAAGGAAGGTGCAACCCGCTATTGCTGGGAGGACACAACCCGCTATTGTGGTGCTCAACCTCCCTAATGGGAGGGAGCAATCTCCATCTTGAGGCATGCACACTGTTAGAGACATGAAAAATGTTCATCATCTCCCTACATGGGGAAGTTGATCGATTTCTTGAACATCTAGGCTCTCCTTCAGGAGGGGCTTCACCAGCCACCAAAGATGTTTGTTCCAACATGTGAAATCTGGAGAAGATTCATTTTCGGAAAATTCAGAACAAAAAGAGGAGGGACAGTTCCCCTGGCCTTGATATAAGACAAGAAGTGTAAAGATTTTTCTGTGTGCACTTTTGAGCACTTATGCAATCTGTGTGAGTACCCCAAGGGCCCTTTCAGTGCCACACTGCCCCATTTATCTGTTTATTGTCTAAATGTGACTGATGCTATTGGTTACTACCAATAATCAGTAGAAAATTCTTTTCTTCATGTTTTTTTATGCAAATTAAATATCGAGGCTTCATTAACCAGGCATGCTGCCTTGCTTTTCATGTTTTCCCATCAGAGACCAACAAAACAGTATTCTACAAGTCTGATTCACTCAATTATTTTAAAAGGAGAAAAATGACGTACAATGTATTTAAGTAGCCATGACTGTCATTAGTCTTCACTTGCATGTCAAGATGTCTGAATCACCTGCTAAGCATCTTGGATTTAACTATCCTTATACGATAAAATTATTCTGATCAAAGAGGATGAATCTGTGCCAAACCCATGTTGAATATACTAAGGGAAAAAATTGGCATAGGAATTTCTACTGTTGCAGACAGTCTAAAGAAAATTCCATGACAATGAATCTGAAAGCAACAGTGACACAAACAAAAATGTTTTCAACAATGCCTGCAAATTTGATAAACTAAATGATCTTGTGTAGCAATGGTTTTGAATTACAGCTGGAAGTTGACTCAGAGTGCCTGGATAAATATGACAATGATGTTCCTGTTGAGCTGAATTCTGATGACTGGGACAGTGAACTTGTTTCAGAGTTTCATAAAAGCAATCAGGTCAATAACTAAAGTGATAAATATTATAATGAGAATGTATGTTTTGTGCCACCTGGCAATGAAATGACGGACTCATTAAGTTTCAGATTTTATACAGAGTTTAAAAAAATTAGTGATTGCTAAGAATAAGCATTATTTGGGCACTGCACAAGAACTTAAATTATTAACAGAAGCCACAGAAATGTGAGAAAAAACAGATAATGTCCCATGCCTTCCTCAACCTGATTACTGAACAGCAAACATAATATGAGTTACACAGAGTATTTAAACATGATGGATTATCATTCATAACTCTAATGTAAAGTTATAAAAGTATCTCATTCCTAAAATGTTTGTTGAGACAAAGACTTATTTCTATTTGGAACAACTGTATTTACTCATGTGACCAGATGTGATTTTTGCAGAGGAAATTGTTCTGCTAATTTCCTATTAAATGTTATGAAAACAAACTGCTTTCTTAATTTTTCCACTCTTACACACAGAATACAGATGTTTTCTTATAATTACATTCTCTCTCTCTCTCTTTCAGCATAAGTGCTGATAAAAACACGTTTTTCACATCTACAAAACCCTTAATAAACCAACATATAAAGTGAATATGTCCATGTGCCAGTTCTCACATAGAAAAAGTTTATAATTCAATGGGTTGTCAGTAATTTTTATCCTTTATTCCTCCCAGTGCTAAATTCGCATCACCATGATTGATGTTCATGAGGTAGACTCGTCATACTTTCAAAACTACTTTGAGAGTAAAATGTATCAACATGAAAAGCATCCATGATGTTGATGCCAAAGTACTTGAAAGAATAAAGTGATTACTGATATCCTGTTGAAAAAAATGTATTTTTTAATGAGAAACTTGGAATAGTATGGACAATTATAAAGCAGGAACACAAATGAAAATAAATGGATAATTCTTGCTTACATTACCACTAGGTTGGAAATATACTATTTATCAGTCTTTAATCACACATTAGGTACAGATCAATTTATCTTCTCAAACTACAAGTGATAGCATAGAAATAATAGTATGGCTACAACTGAAAAGGTTGCTTCCTTGCTCTGGATAATTCATGATCATTAGTAAATTCCCTCCTCAGAGTATAAATATCTTAAGAATTCAAAATCTTTGACAATATCACACTGTCTACATTAGTAAGAAATGTTGATCATGTGACTTATAATGGTCATGTGATATGAGGAGACTGGTATAGAAAGTGTACTGTATGCTTTCAACAAATATCTAACTTCAGTCATAGGATCTAGAGGGCAAAATGGAACACCATATCATCATCATCAATCACCATCATCATCATCATCAATCCCTTAACCCAAGAGGTCATTTGGACACCACAGTAGACTTAACAACCTATTCTCTCCATCTTTCCCTGTTCTCTACTGCCCTTTGGGAATCTCCAAATCCCATGCCTGTTCACTCCTTAATGTTGTCTTCCCACTTCTTTTTCTGTCTGCCTCTTCTTCTGTACCCTCGTACTGTGCCTTGCAAGATTGTTTTTGCCAGTCCAGATGATCTTGAGACATGACCGTACCACTTCAGTTTGTGCTTTTTTACAGTGGTCAAGAGGTCTTCATAGGATCCGATTGCTCATTGGATCTTGTTGTGGACTTCTTCATTGGTTACATGGTCAATGTATGAGATGCCCAAGATCTTGCGGTAGCATCTCATTTTGAAGGTTTGAATCCTTCTTTGTAGATCTGATACATCATCATAAATATTATCCAAAAGATCACAGACCTAGAGGTACCACCATGTAGAAAACTGGTCTCCTATGTATTTCAGTGGATAAAGCTATGAGTGTGATCAGAGAGAAATTAGATGCAGACAATTACTAGATGTGAACTCCCTATCTGTGCCTTAATGAAACTGTGTTTGGACAGCACACATTTTATCTATAATGGGTAGTTTTACCAACAGAAACAGGGAGCAGCAATGGGGTCTCCAGTCTCACCAAAGGTTGCTATGGAGTCATTTTAGAAAAGGGCCTTGGAATCGGCAAAGAACCCACCATCAATTTGGTTCGGATATGTCGATGATACCTTGACTAAAGTATATGAGTACAGTGTGACCCCACTATAGCACGCTCCATTATAACACGAATTCGGTTACAACATGGTTGTGGTGTGGCTCCTGAAATTTCATATACATGAACTTTTCTCATACATGACATTTTTTTTCCCTTAAACAGTACAAAATGTAACGTGTAAAAAGTTTATTATCATTCTTGGGGAGGAGATCGTACATGAATTCTAATATAAGATGATCATGGTGTGGCTCCTGTAATTTCATATACATGTATTTTTCTCATACCTGAAAAAAAAAGTTTTCTTCTTAAAATTACGAAAAATAACAAGTAAAAGGTTTATTCAGGGATCATGCTGGCTTCACCAACATTGCAAATACCAGTTTATATTCCTTACTGGCGACAAATTATACCATCTGGCAATTTTTTTACTGAAATTATTGACTGTTTAAACTTGTATATACAACCTTGGGTTTGGAGTGAAGAAATTCAGAGGCATTATGAAAGGAAGCCAAAAACCTGACATAAAATGCACTGGAATTTATCTATTGTGAGAAAAACAAATTCTTTGTTGATATTGACAAACAATGCTAACAGTGCATTGTTATATCATAATCTGCTTATTCTGACATCTGGCCTGAATACAGTATTCTGTGTGATCTCATCATTTTTTAAAAAAAAAAAACATTTCTGGTAGCGGAGATCAACCGGACGAGGCGCTATTTCATAATGGATCTTTCAGATGAAACAGTGTTGGATTATTGACCACTCACTAGTAATTAATATATTTATTTTGACTGACCTCTTATGTGGATGGTAAGTAAAATTCCTCTTCTTTTCACTCACAGAATTAAATGCTTCAGAACGCTCATATTTTCTGTAGTAATCTCTATCAGAACAGAACAGAACACCTGTGTATTCATTGTCTGTTGGCCTTTCTTAAATAAAATTTCTGATGCATGCATGGAAGGCAGCATCACTCTGCCACCAGAAATGTGAAGAAAAAAAAACCCAACCCACCCCAAAAAACCCCAAGAAATCTACTTGTTGGTCTTCTTATGCTACTGGGACTAGCTACAATCGAGCAACTTTTGAAAGCAGAAAAAGTAAACGCTACAATTAAACAAAATGACAGCTAATTCCTTATGTTTTTAAAATGTACCCAGAAAAAAATAGATTTGCTGAAACTTCAAAGAAAATTGATCACCTTTGAAGTACCGATCATTCTGTATAAATACTAAGCAAATGGAGAAAAAAAATTCTGCCTCAATCAATGTTCTACAATTATTTTATGTTGCCACCGCAATAAGAAACAAACATCTGTTTGGTCCTTTAGCAGTAACTCAATAACACATGCACCCTTCATCACAGGAAGCAGACTACAATCTTAAAAAAACAAATAACCTTTCATCAAAGGAAGTCAGCCAAAAATTTCGAATTCTTAAGATATCTATACTCTGAATATGGGAAAATACTAATAATCATAACCCTATGGTTATTTTACTTTCTTCTGTTTCATTTTTCACAAACCTAATGATGTAACAAAACAGTGACACAGACTGGAAATATTGTTCTTTTTCACAACAATGTAATATATTGAATAGCTACCCCCATATGCACTATACAACCTTGGAGATTTGAAGATAATTAATTTATTAACTTGTCTAGCTTTTTAAAATTTGACCAATTTTCTTTAAAATTCTGCAATAGCAGTTTTATATTTAGTAATAAAATATGCTTTGCATTTATTTTAGCTGTTTGAATAGGAAATACATGTACCATGTTTATTCACAATGATTATATTTGACAATAAACTGTCTTTTGCCACATTTGCTGTAGGTGATACAATTTTATAACTTTTTTCAAACAATGAATCTGTCCTGATCCTGACAAAATCTGTCCTAGTTCTCTTTCTATTTTATTTGTCTGGCAAAAGTATTAAAAAAAATGTCTCCAAGAGCGTATATTATAATGGGTTTTCTTAATTGAAAAAACAGGCTTAATCATTCCTCCATGGAAGCTGATCATGGCAGAATTTTGGATGCTGAGTCTGAATTGCTTAAAACACTGCACTAGAGAGTTTTTAGGCTAAAAGGCCGTGCATAGCTTATCTATGTAAGTGGAGAAAAATGTATGCTGATACAGTCCTAATATCACCAGAGAAAATGGTGGGTGGAGTATAAGAATGTGTAGCCAAAACTGTTACATTTACAGAATGCCTGAAGGAAGGTTCAGTAGTGCAAATATCATCTCAATTGTTTGACTTTTGATTTAGAACATGAAGAATCATATTAAACTCTAGCAAGCTATCTTTCAGAGCAAAATTTCTTTTATGGCTCCTATGTGATATTCCTTTCAGCTATCGTAAACTGTGAATAAATAAAAAAATAATTCTCTAGAAATAGGTGGATCTCATTAATTATATTTTACAATTTCTGAGGAAATATTATTAAGTAAGCTATTTGTATAGAGAAAACTACAGTCAGGTTTTCAATCAAATAAATACGGATATAAATGTTAGACTAGTTGCCTGATATTGTTGTTTTTATCACAAATACTGATATCAATGAAGGAGAATAAGAAGGTTCCTAAAACCTAACAATAATCACTTGAGTCAAATGCTGTCAATCTCAAACATTTCCACAAGCATAACATTTTCAGAATTTAACAAGACTAGATTTGAAGGAGAAAAAAATTACTGGTAGAATAGTGGCTAGAATATGCATAGCATTTTCTGAATACAGCAGGACTAAATTTAAGAAGAAAAGTTACATGTAGAATAGTCGACAGAATAGATGATATCATGCTTATTGCAAAGCTATGTTGCTATATGCAACAATCAGCAAATTTTCCAAATATTCATTACACAAAAATTCTATGACATACAGAAGCCAGTGTCAGTAGCAAGTGATTGCAGGTGGAAAACATTGGTTGAGTGAAAGTTTATGCCAGGTGTCATAAATGTCTAATATAACTGCATAGTTTTAGCAGACTACAATGTTACCCCTGCAATACGCATTATGATGTATTCTATATGAATTTCAACAACTTTAACACAAATCTTATCAGTTAACAAATACAACACCACAACTGAAGCCAGAAAAGTCATACATGTGTCTTAACATCTCTTAAAGATGGCTCAACATAAAATATTCATATTCAAGCTGATTGGCATCATGATATATAAGGAAACAAAAAATATATTTTAATGTTTAGGGGATTAATAGTTCAGATTTTTTCAATGGTAACTTCTCAAATTTCTTCAGGTTAACACCACAATGCATTAAAATATACTTACAGATCAATTAAACTTCAGTTGAAGCCAAGTGTATCAAATGATTAAAAAAGTGCAGTGTTGCACAAATTACAAGTATACATAGCAAACATAGTGAATTATAAACTGACAATGCAAGTTACAATTGCAGAAATTTAAAGAAGTGAAAATATGCAAAAAACAAGGTTATATCAATAAATTTATCCAAATATTAACCCTGAACCTCATACATTTTTAACGTAAAACAGCAAATAAACTAATGTCTACATGCAAACCTTGAAATATGTCCATACAACATAATTAGATGTCTCCACCCAAAAAATGTAACTGAAAACAAGGACAAAGTTCAAAATCAAACAGCAGCTATAACTCTAGTCTGATAAATCATTACCCAATGATTCTGATTGATGATTTGTTAGCCTGATATCACCTGTTCATTAAAACGTGCAATTTCGCTGCATACAAATCTTTCTGGGACACACCTGCATACAGTTTAGACCAGGGGTCGGCAACCTATGGCACATGTGCCACAAAGTGGCACATCAAGAGATTTTGTGTGGAAGTTGAAGGGCAGCCAAAAATCTCGATTTTAACTGTTTTACTCTCTTACTGGTGGCACGCACTCATTCGTTTTGTAAGTGGCACGCTATGTAAAATAGGTCGCCGACCCCTGGTTTTGACACTTACCAGTATTTGGTAACATCCATATGTAGCACAAAATTCAAAATGGCCACAGGACATAGGCTTGTGTCATCAAACATAGAATTTGATCTTGGAAATATTTTGTAAATACTGCCAAAAGGACCCTTCAGCCAAAGGCAGCTCATAAGATGCAAGAAATACAGGTAAATATCTAAATGTACACTGATATGTTGCAGACAGTTTTATTGCAAGCGATTGATTTTATGAATGAGTGATATCAGAACAACAAATCATCCATCAGTATCAATACAAATTTGGGGGAATGATTTATTGGACTGTAACTGCAACTCAGTCAAATTCTGACAGAGAAAAAATAAAAATCAAATTTGTCCAAGTTCATTTTGATTTGAAGCTTTATACCAGATATAGTTTCAATCCATCAATTTCTTCAAAAGCTTTCAGGACAAAACATTATTCTTGATGCAGAGGTATATTTCTGAGTCAAACAAATGCCATAACTTGATATTTCAACAGAAAAACGTAGAAGTAAAGTTTTTAAATCTAAAGTCTCATTACAAATTTGGTTTCAATCTATTTAGGCCTTTAAAAGTTATTGAAGAGAGATAAAATTTGTGAAGTATGCATACTGGATAAATACAGACAGGCTAATGAATGCACACTATTTGTTCTCTCTATATACCATATACACTTGCTTATAAGTCCAATGGCAAACTACACAGATTCAGGTCTGCCAATGCAGAATGTGATAGCAGAACTGGGTCTGTGCAGTTTGCTAGGAGTCACTGGCAGAGCAAACAAGATAGATCAAGATCTGCCAGTGCATTATGTGATGGCAGATCAAGGCCAATGTTCTTGGCAAATGGACTGGACTTAAAAGTGAGTATAGATGGTAATATTGTAAAATCTGTTTAATAGTTATTTTGATGAAAAATAAGCATATACCACTAACAAGCACACACAGGCAATCAGGTATTTATTAACCAAGCACATGTGTAACATAAAACATCCAATTTGATTACTGGTTGATTATACTCCATTTCTAATTAAATGACAAGCATTCAGGGTATTCTTTTTAATTTCTGTATTAATTAGGCCTCATCTTCTTGTTATCTTTCCTTTCCTTAACCAGCCATTGCTGCTCAAACTGTAGATAGGCATGAAATTTGAACATTTATACACAGTTGCAAAGTGATACAATTCACTATCAAAAAGTAGATAAAAGTCTCATAGCAATCCACACAAAGCTGGGAGATTAACTGTGCTCAAAAGATTCTGACATACTCTGTGTTCATCTGCAACACAAAAAGAGTAATAACGAACAAAACTTATTTGCAGTGTTCAGGTGATGACCATGTGTAATGGTGCAAAATTTTGTAGAGATAATTTCGCAGTGCATTCTGTAGTAGTCACTGTGACACATAACCATTAAATTTGACGTATGGGCTAGACTCAATAAATTGCTGACTGCAAGGGATGGGATCTGTTCTATTTGGGACATAAATTTAATTTCAGTCACGAGTCCATTCAATAATGGTCCAACATATTTCAATGTAGCGTAAGTGTTGGGAATGACAGTGCTGAGACAAACCTGAGCAAAAATTTTGGGAAATCTTGAGCCATTTCAAACTGGTGTCATAAAATTATATTTTCCAAAACTTTTATTAATAAGGCAGACTAGAGAGAATTATTCTAACTTTGATGGGAGTGTTAAAATATTTGGTTGTTAGAGAAAGTAATCCTTGTTGGCTAAGCTAAATGATGGTGTGTGTGTGTGTTCCCAGATGGAATTCGGCTCTCCCTCAGGAAATTACACAGTCTCAATTCTGAGAGAAGCCAGAATTTAACTCTGTGAGGAATTAATAAGTAATTTTTCTCATTAAATAAATCATCCAAGGAAGGGGGTCTGGAAATTTGGGAAACCCAGAGCCAGAGAAGAGACAGGGAATTCTCTGATGATAAGCAAGCAAGGGCTCTGGAAGGCACAAAGATATTGTCTCAGTTGCATACAATATGTTCACTGATGTAAGTCTGTAATTATTTGTTGAGTTTATTCATTTTAAATTCATACTTCAACTTTTCCTTGAGTTCAGAAAATAACTGTTCATTCATATTCTGGAATGTTATATGATTCAGGTATTGTACGAATGTCATACAATATTTCGCTGGTATGAATGAGCTCAGATTTAGTGGTTTTGTATGCAAAAGAAATCATGTATCATAGGAATTTCATGCATTTCTTCTGATTTTAATGGTCAAAAGTAAATTATCTGTCTTAAATGATTTGTATCATGTATGCTGAGAATTGATTTTTCTATGTCAGGAAATATATGTCAATGAATTGCTAATTAGCAAAGTAACATAGTTAGGACCGGGAATGAAGTCCATTAATTCATGTGTAATTAAGTTGTGAATTCTTTTCAAATGAGAATCAATGGTGCTAGCATTAGGAACATGTGCTGACTGACACAGTCAGCTTGTAATTTATAGCCCCCCACCAAGTTGTGAAGGTTTATCTAAGAGGTTTAGTTATGTCATGGTTCTCAGCCAGGAATGCAAGTAGCAGCAAAAAAGACATCAATTTATGATGGTAGGATTCTGTAGCAGTATTAGGTTTCAAACTGACCATATTAGCTTGGTTCTGGTGACTGTAAGAAGACAATATCTGATGTAAAAGAGTGGCAATATTGTTGATCCCAGGAGAAGAAAAAACTTGACATGTGTTTAGGTTGGACATTGTATTTTATTTGAAGGAAATAGCTCCATACCTGTACTGCACAGAAAAAGCCCAATCAAGATGGTTGATGCCCCAAATAGGCCAGAGTGAGAGAGAGAAGAAAAGAAATATGGGAACACCTTTCATCAACAGAGATTTGGAAAAGACCGGAAGCAACCAAGTGATGCTGACATGCTGGCAATTTGACTTTGATCAGTCTCTCTATTACATGATGAAATTTGTTCTATCGGTATAACAGAATGGCTGATTGAATTTCTTATAAATTTTGTAACTATTTAAAGAGAAATTGAATCATTCAGATGTCATGTTTAATTTCATTATTTTATGTATTTGATTCAATTGTTATTTTTACATATCGGGGATCATGTTGTTCCATTCCATATCTTTGCTCAGATCACTGTTATTCCATCCATTAATTTCATATTTTATTTTATTTTTACTTGATCTGGGCAATAACACCTTCAATCATCTCTTAGATAATGATGACACCATAACAAAATGGGGATCTCACATCATCCCCCACCTCATGACACCATGATATTTACAAAGTTTCATGATAATCCATCAAAAAGAGGCCTAAGTGAACCTGAAATTGCTCACTTACCTGACATTTGCCTAATAGGCAAATGCAAGAGCAGTTGGCCAAAAAATCTTGGTCAGAAGGATGCTTTCTGCAGACATTTCTTCCAATGCCTGATTTCATATGAAAAAATACTGTTTCAATGTTATTCTATTTTGAATCTTCATCAACATACAATGGCATATAAGTGACAGTTGTCCGATACAGAAAGAATGATATGCCAGATGCTTTCTGTTAAAGTTTTCATGCTGCTGAGTGGTTTTTGTGATAAAGCTCTTTAAATATTTTTGTATTTTTAGTAATGTGGTCATATTCAATGGCTGATGGGTATTACTTGTATAAACTTTAAAGTCCTTTATGTCATAGTGTTTTCTGTCAAATCTGATCAAATTCTTTTCAGTGATTTTTGAAAGAAGCAATTTAATAGTTATTCTGACTTTAGTAATACTGGCCACGTTTGATGGTAGATTTGCATCATTTGTAAGAATCTGAATACCCTTCCTGCCAGGATACCTTCTGACAAATTTGGTCCAATTCTGCAGAGAGGTTTCTGTATGAAGTCATTGAAAGTTTGAAACACAATTCTCAAAAGATGCTATTTTGAAAAATATATATCAGTCATCAATACAATGTTTAGACTTGTATAAAAAATAACTTCAAAGATAGATGTATATATTGTTCAATAAGGTCTTTAGTTAGTAAGACTACCACTATATTCTCATAGAATCACGATGTTGTCAAGTTTTGGGAAAGAAACAATACACATTACCATGCCTGTAATTTCATCAAATTTAATCCATGCATGTTATCTAACATTGATATTGGGGTTCAAGAACTGTGCAGATTCTATCATTCTGGATTTTCTGACAGTATTCAACATAGATATGGATAATATTAACTGAATACAGATCTGTTTAGAAGCTGCATTTTTGTTTAGTCATATATATATATATATATATATATATATATATATATATATATATATATATATATATATATATATATAGATATTAGTAATTATCCAAAATGACTTATGACTTAGTGATTTACTATATACCACTGAGGCCCCCTCCCCCCTTACAGTTATATGGACAAGCAGACAAGCAGAATTCTTGGGTCAGAAAAGCATGATAAATGAAAGAAACAAGTGTTGATGGTACAAAGAACTGTAACATGCATACTAATCCCCATGCATGACACATACCAGTTTAGACATTTCTGTTGAGGATCCCAGATAACAAGCTTTGATGATTTTATGCCTATACATTTGAAAATAAAATAAGCTGCATGCCGTCATTTGATATAAGTTGCATGCAATTTGACGCTTAACAGCATGCAACAAGCACTTTTTTGTGAGCAGATGCAACATGCTTACTTAATGCCAGCCATGCCATAACCCAGTGATAGATTATAACACGAAAAAGATATACCTGATTCAGATACTTGATCAATGTCAGCACTGGATGGTGCTGAAGAAACCAGTTGTGAAGGTGAAGTGATGCTGGCAGATTGATATTTATGGCCAGCATTAGCTTCTATAGATCCCACAAATTTACCTTCTGTGGCTTGTACATTTGTAACTGGCTCTTCAACAGTGTGAAGGTCCTCTCGAATATCCATTGATTGTGTGCTGTACTGATACTGATCATGCTGTCCCAGCTTAATAGACTGGGATGTAGATTTTCTTTTCAAGGACATACTCTGGTTTGGAGTGTTTTGGCACTCTTCAGCCACTGTCTGGTTTGGAGTGTTTTGACCCTTTTCAGCCACTGTCAGGTTTGGAGTGTTTTGGCACTCTTCAGCCACTGTCTGGTTTGGAGTGTTTTGGCCCTTTTCAGCCACTGTCAGGTTTGGAGTGTTTTGGCACTCTTCAGCCACTGTCTGGTTTGGAGTGTTTTGGTGCAACTTATTTATTTCAGGGAGTGACAATTTTTTATGTGCACCTATTTTACTTGCAGATTTAGCAGCAGATGCTAGAGCTGAGCTATAACCTGAGGATTCAGCATCTAGGTTTTAGGCATAAAAGAAAAAATATAGATTAAGATTTCACTCGTAAGTTAAATACCTGTGTTCTATTAATCTTTAGAAAATAATCAAGCAATGAACTCCTCATTCACATTCAGTTTGAGATATGTGCATATTTCTTATTAATCAGTTTCCTGGAAATATGTACCACTTATCTCCTATGGCAGGATCACACTCAAAGATAGCACCACCATTTTTCAACATTCCCAGAAAACACAAAGGTCTCCAGAAACAGGCCCATCCCTTTAATATTTTGTGCCCATTTTTGTGTTTGTCTGTCCTGTGACAAGTACCTGAAACATTTTCTATATTACTAACTCTGAAAATTTCTTAAATATTAAACTGTTTGCAATTTTATTCTTTTTCTTAAATTACTCTTTAAGTTTATTTGATAATTATCATCAACTATTATATAATTTATCACACCTTGCTATTTTCAATTTGATTTTACCTGTTTCTTTGATCTTTTCGATTTCACTCATAGTCCTAGATAAGCAGCATATCTACATATTTTAGACAAACAAATGGACTAAAATGCATAATGAAATGTTTGAATGCATCAAAGTCATGCAAAGTATTTTAATTTAAAGCACCGAGTCAAAAGATGTTAGTGCATTCCTCCTGCCATAAGCACAGTACTGTTTTATCATGGCATATTCAATCAACTATCCTTCCGGAAGTTCCAAATGTTTTATAGCATTTGAAATGATAGTTCTTGAAAACAATCAGAGACATACAATCAAATGTACCCGGATTTAGTCTTCATTACTATCTCATTTTATGCATTCTAAAAGCTATGATTAACATCTTGATAATTAAGACTGACACTGGTAATGTAAGTTTGTTTTTGCAGTATCAATAAAACAGCCAATCAAATTTTTAAAACAAAACACAATTATTTCCAACCACAGGGAGTAAAATTCATTAAGGTCTTTACTAATAATCAATACGTGTTGCAAATCTACTGAAAGTTTATGACTGATCATCAGTTTCTAATGGTTGATCAATAATTGATTAATAATCAATTAATTTGCCCATATGATGTCTTGGCAAAACATGGGCTTTTTGTATTTTTTTTAAATGAAGCTTGAAACAATGGGGATGGTGCAGAATTGAATCTGGACCAAAATCTATCACATAAATTATAATTAATTAAGTGGTCAGTTCACTGAAAGTGATTAATTCTTGGCCAGATTGCAACAGAACTAATAAGGACATTCATTAGTTATCAGACAAGAACTATGGGGTTATTATCCAAGAAATATGTAAAGTACACCGAACAACGATCATGAATCTCAATGATTAAACATTTTGCTGGTCGGGTCTTTATATCCATGGTTTGCAAAAAGCAAATTGAGTAGTCTAGATCATCAGTCATCAAATTTGGTAGTCTAGATCATCATTCATCATATTTTATAGTCTAGATCATCATTCATCAAATTTGGTAGTCTAGATATCATTCATCATATTTGGTAGTCTAGATATCATTCATCAAATTTGTTAGTCTAGATCATCATTAATCAAATTTGATAGTCTAGATATCATTCATCAAATTTTATAGTCTAGATTATTATTCATCAAATTGGGTAGTCTAGATCATCATTCATCAAATTTGTTAGTCTAGATCATCATTCATCATACATGTATTTTATAGTCTAGATCATCATTCATCAAATTGGGTAGTCTAGATCATCATTCATCAAATTTGTTAGTCTAGATCATCATTCATCATACATGTATTTTATAGTCTAGATCATCATTCAGCATACATGTATTTTATAGTCTAGATCATCATTCATCAAATTTGTTAGTCTAGATCATCATTAATCAAATTTGATAGTCTAGATATCATTCATCAAATTTTATAGTCTAGATATCATTCATCAAATTTTATAGTCTAGATCATCATTCATCAAATTTGTTAGTCTAGATCATCATTAATCAAATTTGTTAGTCTAGATCATCATTAATCAAATTTTATAGTCTAGATATCATTCATCAAATTTTATAGTCTAGATCATCATTCATCAAATTTTATAGTCTAGATCATCATTAATCAAATTTGTTAGTCTAGATATCATTCATCAAATTTTATAGTCTAGATCATCATTCATCAAATTTTATAGTCTAGATCATCATTCATCAAATTTGTTAGTCTAGATCATCATTAATCAAATTTTATAGTCTAGATATCATTCATCAAATTTTATAGTCTAGATCATCATTCATCAAATTTTATAGTCTAGATCATCATTCATCAAATTTGTTAGTCTAGATCATCATTCATCATACATGTATTTTATAGTCTAGATCATCATTCATCATACATGTATTTTATAGTCTAGATCATCATTCAGCATACATGTATTTTATAGTCTAGATCATCATTCATCAAATTTGTTAGTCTAGATCATCATTAATCAAATTTGATAGTCTAGATATCATTCATCAAATTTTATAGTCTAGATCATCATTCATCAAATTTTATAGTCTAGATCATCATTCATCAAATTTGTTAGTCTAGATCATCATTCATCATACATGTATTTTATAGTCTAGATCATCATTCAGCATACATGTATTTTATAGTCTAGATTCATCAAATTTTATAGTCTAGATCATCATTCATCAAATTGGGTAGTCTAGATCATCATTCATCATACATGTATTTTATAGTCTAGATATCATTCATCAAATTTTATAGTCTAGATCATCAATCATCAAATTGGGTAGTCTAGATCATCATTCATCAAATTTGATAGTCTAGATCATCATTCATCATATTTTATAGTCTAGATCATCATTCATCAAATTTTATAGTCTAGATCATCATTCATCAAATTTGTTAGTCTAGATCATCATTCATCATACATGTATTTTATAGTCTAGATCATCATTCAGCATACATGTATTTTATAGTCTAGATTCATCAAATTTTATAGTCTAGATCATCATTCATCAAATTGGGTAGTCTAGATCATCATTCATCATACATGTATTTTATAGTCTAGATATCATTCATCAAATTTTATAGTCTAGATCATCAATCATCAAATTGGGTAGTCTAGATCATCATTCATCAAATTTGATAGTCTAGATCATCATTCATCATATTTTATAGTCTAGATCATCATTCATCAAATTTTATAGTCTAGATCATCATTCATCAAATTTGTTAGTCTAGATCATCATTCATCATACATGTATTTTATAGTCTAGATCATCATTCAGCATACATGTATTTTATAGTCTAGATTCATCAAATTTTATAGTCTAGATCATCATTCATCAAATTGGGTAGTCTAGATCATCATTCATCATACATGTATTTTATAGTCTAGATATCATTCATCAAATTTTATAGTCTAGATCATCATTCATCAAATTGGGTAGTCTAGATCATCATTCATCAAATTTGATAGTCTAGATCATCATTCATCATATTTTATAGTCTAGATCATCAGTCATCAAATTAGGTAGTCTAGATCATCATTCATCAAATTTGATAGTCTAGATCATCATTCATCATATTTTATAGTCTAGATCATCATTCATCAGATTTGGAAGTCTAGATCATCATTCATCAAATTTGTTAGTCTAGATCATCATTCATCATATTTGGTAGTCTAGATATCATTAATCAAATTTTATAGTCTAGATATCATTGATTAAATTTGATAGTCTAGATAGCATTCATCAAATTTGATAGTCTAGATATCATTCATCAAATTTGGTAGTCTAGATATCATTCATCAACTTTGGTAGTCTAGATCATCATTAATCAAATTTGATAGTCTAGATATCATTAATCAAATTTGATAGTCTAGATAGCATTCATCAAATTTGATAGTCTAGATATCATTCATCAAATTTGGTAGTCTAGATATCATTCATCATATTTGGTAGTCTAGATCATCATTAATCAAATTTGATAGTCTAGATATCATTAATCAAATATGATAGTCTAGATATCATTCATCAAATTTGGTAGTCTAGATCATCATTAATCAAATTTGGTAGTCTAGATATCATTAATCAAATTTGATAATCTAGATATCATTCATCAAATTTGATAGTCTAGATATCATTCATCAAATTTGGTAGTCTAGATCATCATTAATCAAATTTGGTAGTCTCGACCATCATTAATCAAATTTGATGGTGTAGATATCATTCATCAAATATGGTAGTCAAGATCATCATTCATCAACTTTGGTAGTCTAGATCATCTTTAATCAAAGTTGGTAGTCTAGATCATGATGCATCAAATTTGGTAGTCCAGATCATCATTCATGAGATTTAGTGGTCTAGATCATCATTCATGAGATTTAGTGGTCTAGATCACCATTCATCAGATTTAGTGGTCTAGATCACCATTCATCAGATTTAGTGGTCTAGATCACCATTCATCAGATTTAGTGATCTAGATCACCATTCATCAGATTTAGTGGTCTAGATCATCATTCATGAGATTTAGTGGTAGTCTAGATCACCATTAATCAAAAGTTCAAACTATACATGTTCTATATATTCTACAATATCTTCTTTAGAGAAAATGATTTATCCACATTTGACATGAAAAAAAATGGCTTAGTGTTATCTAAATACCTTCACTTATGGACTAAAACTGTTTATTGGGTTACATTTTTAATGAAGGGAGATTTAACTGGAAAGAGTTGGAGGGGTCCTCTCCAGAAATGTGGTGCATCACATACTGACCAGTTTAAGTTTCTTTCCTGTCATGAAGAATTTAATATACATAAATGCAGAAATGTACTGAATAGGTCAGCTTCACATTCTTTATACAGTAGGGATCTAGTCCAAGCTAGTTGGAAATTTTCCATTAAAACTTTTCCATTACTTTCCCTTGATATTTTCTCAATGTGGCCCATTTTTGACAATGCTGCATCATTTGGATTATTTGATGATGTATTAAAACATCAAATTAATGTGCAGATTCATAGAAAATTCAACTTGATACCCAACAGTCACAGGAACTGTGATGACATTCAAGGTGAACCTGTGACCAAATGATTTATTATAGATAACTGCAAACCAAACATTCTTTCAGCAATATACACCAAGAATGAAACAGTATTTCACAAAACTCATCAGAGAGGAAATTGTAAAATATACATGCATATTTGATTACCTTTATATTCCTCGAAAGCTGGCTTGCTGGCCTTCTTTTTCAGCTTTTTCTCAACCTTAGGTGACAAAAGGGGGACAACACTCTTTTTAGTTTGCTGACTAGAGGATCTAAAGTTGTCTCCCCTACCTAGAGATAGATATATATATATATATATATATATTGTTTTTAAAAATACAATATATTTTATCAAAGTTTGTCTCATTAACATGTGACATTCAAGTGAGTTTTATTTTAACCAATGCACTTTTAAGAAGTAACACTGGTTAAGGACTGACATTCTGCCAAGTTTCATGATAATATGAACTGAAATAACAAAGTGAGTGATTTTAAATTCTTCATAATAGATCTTTAGGTTCTTAAAATCTCATGGTAAGAAATAACACTCACACAAAACTAAACGAAAATAAAAGACATGGTGGCCAGGACCTGCATGTTTAGCCACAATCATAGCATTCAAATGAAATGTGAACTTCACCCTAAGGTAAAAAGGGGAGATTGAGCATGTCACAGAATGAACTGAAATAGCAGCATAATGATTCATTCAGCAATGGAACAAAATCCATCAAGAGGTTTAAAAAATATAAGGAAATAAAACTTTTCTTTAACCAAACCATAATGCAAATGGTATATGATTGTAACCCTGACTACAAAATCAAAGGGGCAAAAGCACATGTCACAAGATGAATTATCTTACCTCTATTATGATTTTTCTCACATCTTTAGAAAATCTATCGAGGGGTTTAGAAAATATGTGCAAATGAAAAACTTTAACCTAAACTTTAACAAACTATTGATGCTGATATCTGTGCTACCAGAAAAGTGAAATGTCCTGCTTCCCACAAATATTGGACCAAAAAATATTAAATATAAACTTTAAGTTACCTTTCTGTCTTTTGCTGGGCTCTGAAATAATTAGATATTGCTCATCAATATGCATGACATACAAACAGTCTATAGTCTTAACAATTTCACTTGATCTTTGTTTTGATAAAATATTTTACGTATTTTTAAGAATATATGAATCCTAATCCATGTCAAACCATGTTGCAAATAAAACAATGACACCTTGCAGGTAATGAGTTTAATATTTTATTGCTTTGAAAAGGTGAATACCAAGTACTTATCTAAAAAAGGAAAGGGTAATAACATTCTGTAGAATGAAGAACTTCTTTTAGTAATACTATCATGCAAGCTTCCAATATGACTGATTATAGTCTATTATCACTTGCTTTCATTGGTCCTTGAAGAGAAAATTCAATATACTTAATTCCTTTCAGAACTTGGATGGTATCATTTTATATGTGACTGATGTTAGACTCAAAAATAAATAAATCAATATTTAATAGTATATTGTACAATAAACAAAAATAACAGATATTAATAAAGGATGCTGAGGAAAGTATGTACCTATTTTTAGAAGCATATATTCAATTAACAAACATTGAACACAGTGACAAAAATAAGCATTGAACACAGTGAAAGATTATATCAGGCATGTGCAACCTACAACCCATGGGCTGGATCCAGACTGCAATCTGGTATTATTTGCTTCTTTATATCATTGGTTTTGGTTTTAAAAATTGCTTTATCCGGCCCACACCCTAGAGGAAGTTGCACATGCCTGTCATATACAGACAGTTTCATTTTCCTGACATTCAATGATCAGTTTTACTTCAATCAAAAAGCAATTCAGTCTAACATCCAATTCAAGGTTCTGAGATATGGAGTATGAAATAATTACTGCAATGTCTGTAGTTGTTTTTTTGTTTTCTTTTGAAAACCATCTGCAGTAATTTGTTTTCATACTGTTAATCGAGAAAGATTCTAAATATTGTTATGTTGAAAATCTTCATACAGAAAATTTTGTACTCTTATAAAAAATTTCTTGCTTAGCTATAAAATATAACATTTTTTTCTATTACTAGTTATTTTTAATTACCAAATGCTCAAAAAATGTATAACAATATACTAGGACAGTGGTTCCCAAACTGTGGGCCATGGATCCCCAGGGGGCCATGGGGCTAATCCAAGGGTTATGTGACTGACTACTGAGAAATATGTCTTGCACACATACTAGTACTTTTCAAATGTATGTATTTGTTGTTGTGATGAACAGAATGTGAATTCATTTACAACGGTTACTGAGTTCATAATAGTATTTTTTGTCACTATGTTTTTTCTCAACTAATGTTGCCCAAACTACAACTAGAAGCATATGGGGGTCTGCAAAATTTTCTGAAGTTATGAAGGAGTCCCCATACTCAAAAAGGTTGGTAACCACAGAACTAGGCTAAACTGCTTTCAATGTGGAAGTTATAGTAAACATATTACTTTCAAGATAGACTGAAAACTCCACTTCTGCAACATGGCATATATTAATCTCTTCTGTTGAAAAAAATCCTTTTTGGGTGCATCTCACTGTCACTGACCCTAATATCCAGACACTAAAAAATACTCATGTTTCTCTCTCTCTCTCCAATAATTCATGTACTAACAAAATTATCAATGTATCTTTATTGTCACAACCGTGTATCAATGATCCCAGCAAGTACAATATCTAAGTAGGTCAACCATGTTGCAATATATCTTTCTTTGTTGATTTAGAAAAAAAAACAAAAAACATCAAAACCGAAAAAACCCACAACACATTTATGATAATGTTTCAATGTTCTTGTACAGATAAAGAATCCTAGTTGCATTTCTGGTGTTTGTTTTTCTTATTGTTTATAAAATGATGATAGTCTGTCTGTTCATCGTGCATATGTACTGACATTGATGATAAGTCTGGGTGGAAACTGCTATAAATGTAACCCATTCTAAGACTAATATCGTTTCATAACATAAAGAATAGCTTTGATGATGGAATGTATCATCCAAACAATATACATCTATTCATATTATTTAGCTCTGAAAATCTGAAATATAATTAACATTTTTATTTAAAAAGACTTCAAGTAATCTAGACACTCAAAATCCATATAAGTCATCATTGTCCTAAATATGCAATGCAGCTAAATCACTCAGACAAGGTCAGGAATTTAATTGCAGTTAAATTCTAATTATAGGTTTGAGATTATCTTTGGGAATTATGCCACTGAATAAAACCGAGATGGACATTGTGAATGCTTTATTAGAAATAATGTAAACTTAGTTTAGTTTACTGGAAATAGGAGACCCCCAAACCCCCCCATATATATTTAAAAACATGAAAAGCTTATAGGTGTGTCCATAAAAACCATATTGATAAGCTGTGTAAAACACTGTCATTCAAAATTGGCTTACTCAGCAGAATCAAGAAATATTTACTTATGGAAACTCGCAATCAATATTACAGGTCATATATTCTTCCAACAACGGATTATTGTTCAAATGTATGGGGAAACTGTGCTAAATCTGAGCTTGACAGGATTTATAAACTTCAGAAATGAGCAGCACACATAATTTTAGATGCATCTATTGATCATCCCTCAAAAGCACTGTTTACAGAACTCAAATGGTTCACAATATATGAAAAGGATAGATTTTCACAAGGCTGTTCTTGTATATAAATGTTTACATGGAACTGCACCAGGGTATCTTCAGGACTTATTCAGGCCTTTTTCAACACAATACCAGTTGAGATCAATATTACATGGAAACCTTCTAGCACCAAAACCAAGAACAGAGCAATTTAAAAAGAACTCTGGTACAGTTCTGTGGAACAAGCTTCCACTACATGTAAAATCTGATGAAAATATTACAGTATTTAAGAAGAGATATCATGAGCATGTATGTGTTTCTAATAGATAATGGAATTTAGTATTTTAATACTAAACTTGTTAAAATAAACAGTAATTATTGTTATCTTTCATATAATGCACATTGTTATACTCTCCTTAAGGGAGAATAGTACTTGACTAATGAGTCACCCTCTATAAATAAAGTATTATTATTATTATTATTATTATTATTAAATATATATTTAAGCACTTTATATTGGAATTGATGAGCACCAATGCTTTATTTCCCTTTGTGCACTCACCATAGGTAGAAGCCTGCAATCACATGTCAGCTCCATGTAACTCTGATGACCATTCATTTTAGAGAGCCAAGTGATTTACTACTTAATTCTACCAACTGTCACAATATGAAAGATTGTTTTTCCATTATCATTACCTTTAAAAAGCTTGTGATTTATTTTGCTTAAGGGTCCTTTTGCTGTTTGTTGTGGAGTGTGTCAACTGTTTTTATTGTTGCATATTGACAACACCTTTACCCACTTGATAATTAGGATAATCAAAGAGGTTATACAGCCTGAGATTCACCATTCAATAAGCAGGTTTTGAGTACAATTAAAACATTCATCAGTTTAAGTTCCAAAATTTAAAGAAAAAATTTTCATCAGATCTAAAAATGCGAAAGGATCTTTTGAGGTGTATTGATAGTTTTTGTACTATTTAAAATTATTACAATTTAAAAAATATTGTGTTTGGAGATTTGTATGGTCCGACTATATGAGTTAATTACAGTATCTACATGTATTGGTGTCCATTAGAGATGCACAGCAATACTTCTGGTTTGGTTGGGTTAAGCCCATTTTTGCTTCGAGGGTTCAAAAATTATGACTACCAGAAGAATTTGTGAAGTCAGAAATACCACATTTCTACAAAATCCAATAAAACTGTAAGACTTGTGTATCCTTACCTTCCAATTTAGCAGAACTGTCAACTGTTGGTAGATTTCTTAGTATTGCGGATACATTGCCATTACCACTTACTGTTTGTATTATTTTACTATGGTATCTATTAAGAACTGGTACTTGTGTGTGTGGATGTAATCCTGATGTGCAGCATTAAAAGAAAATGGTGATAATTAAAGAAAATCAATTCCAAAAGAAAAAAAAGCAAATTTAAAAGTTTGTTTCTTCAGATCAGTGCAACTGAAAACAATTGCTTGATTTCCTTCTGAAAGCAGATCCATATTTCTTCTACAAGAAAGTCAGTTATGATTAACAGCTGTAAATATACACTTTGATCAAAATTATTTGTAAAAAAGATGACATTGACAAAATGTCACTAATTCTAAGATTGGTTTTCTTTCATTGAAAAATTAATTATGCCTATGTTGAGGAATTCTTGTGACTTTTAAAAACGTGTTAGAATAAATTTGTGTAAATTCATGGATATCAAATTTGTGTAAATGCATGGATATCATAGTCCCATACAATTTTATTCTACCAAATTTGCTAAAACATCTCATTTATATTTCTTTAAGATACCCCATTTTTTCATTATAATTCAAATTTAAAGAGAATATCAATAGGCTGAAAAACACCTTGTATAATGGAAAACACTATTCATACATTACAGTATCAAAAATACATATATCGGATACTGTAAATAAAAAATTTTTTACAAATAAAATTTTAGTGAAGTAAGAGAGAAAAACATTAAGTTGAGTTATTGCCATCAAGTGTATATATTGCAAATAAGTGAATCACAAAAATATTGCTGCAAAAATTCAGAATTTAAAAAATTTTGAAATTTAATGATGACATGATATCATACAATGATGGGGTTTTGTTGAGTCCAATATACTCTTTTATTAAGCTGTGAAATACAGGGATGATCTAAGAATTGGAATTTGATGAGGGAAATTCTCTCCTTTATTTAAAATGGATAAATTTTCTAAATATACAAGAGATTTAAAAAAGAAATAAAGGTATGGCTAGTGAATACAACCTGCAAAATGTTTGGGCATTCAGTTGACTTTTTTGTTCGTGACTTTTCAGAAATGAGTGTAAATCACACACTCGTGCATCCAATAAGAGATCCTGGAAATATATTGTTAAAACAAAGTGGAGGTCAATATCTGTTTTTCACAGCTCAATAAAACAATGTACTCAGCAAAACAAAAACCTGTAATTGTTTTATTATTTTCATACTGTGAATCTAAACATATCCAAACATGAGTATAATTTGTTTTGTACAGTTGAACTCACTGTGAGGAAACCAAAACATTACTGTTGAGCATGTGTGACCTGTTCATCCAATCAGAATTCTGAATAATTTTATGAAAGAAATCATACGATTTACTGTACTTTCCCTATGAAATTTCTTATATTTAAGTTTCTATATTTTAGTTTGCAGTTTGTGATAAGAGAGAAATGAAATAAAACCAAACAAATGGCATATTTTTCATTAAAAAATATATATTTCACAAGCATTAATGGATATTACATCCTGCTATATTAAGGAAGCATGCAGAGGTGTCAAATTTGCAGGAAAGACTCAACATCTGAATTTAAATGGGAAGGAAAACAAAGAAGCTGGGAAATGCTTGTCAGGAAGAGGAGTCAAACAAAGCTGGCATCATTTGTAAGAAATGACCTCCAGTGTGATAAGTATATTCATTGAGTTACTTTCTTTATTATTATTATTATTATTATTATTATTATTATTATTATTATTATTATTTTGCTAAGTTTTGGGGACAAAAGCAGGTTTCACTCATTGTGACAACAGCAAGGGTCACACAGTTTGTTTTTAAATGGGAAAAAGTGTAACTACATTATAGGAGCATAGGTGCAAGATATATAGAATGTGCTGGGAATATTGAGTACTATTATGAGAGAAAGTTAAGGTTACAATGTAGGTACACTTTTAATACTTTGAGAAATCAGGGAACTTTCTCATAAGTCACCTCATAATATAATCCAAAAATATGAGTAATATCAGCAAATGTTTAAGGAAAATAGCAGTAAAGTGCCATAAAGTAATAAAAGTTGTAAATTAACATAATATTCATAAGTGTTACAAAGAGTAAATATGCGCATGCAGTATGGGAAGCAAGTGTTGCAATCAAAGGCAGCTCTTTCTTGAAAGGTTTACGGAGATGTAGATCCTTTCACAAATGCACTATATTTTTGTTTTCACAAATATGCTGAAGACAGAGCTACCTTTTTCACTGGTTTGATATTATCAAAGCAAGGAAGGTTATCATACAGGGTCACTCTGTATATGCTACCTGATGCTGTTTTATTGGATACTGTTTCTGGCAGTTTAGTTTTCCCCAAGTTAGAAGAATTAGATAAAACTGGCTGTGGTTTTGCTGTAGATGCTTGAAGAGTATCTGGTTGGGTAGGCTGCTGTACTTTTGCTGGTGTTTCTCGCTTAGGTAATTGCTCTAAGTCAGTACTTAATTCATCTTGCAAGGAAATAGGAGACAAATGTATACTTAATCCATATTTCTAATGAACTACTTATGTGTATATTTACATTTTGGCCCAAGTTTAATAAAAATCAAAAGAACCTTTGATTTAATAATATTTTTAAATAACATTTTAAAAGTTTACAACTGCAATAAGACTAAAAAGCAAATTGTATGATATGACTTATAATTACTGAATCTGCAAATTTAAATTATAATATAGATTTATTTTAATAAAGTACCTAGAAATACATTAAACGTCTTGTCTTCCTGGGAAAAGAGATGGAAATACAAGATATGACAAGTAACTCTTCACACGACAAGAAGAAAATTACTCCACTCAAATATGCAAGGAAACACTGGACATGAGTATCATATTAATATTGCTTGAGTCTTGTCCTGATTAATAAAAGATAACTTCTGATAATGCCATAAACTATAGGAACTACTCTAAGCCAGTCATTATGTACCCTGGCTTACTGTGCCAATTTGTCATATACTTTGGAGTCAATAAAACTGTTTAACATTAATCAAACATCTATACACTAACTGGCCACTTCAATAGTACAGCCAAAATCCTACATCCAAACTGTATCTGGTTTGGGGAAATTTTACCATACATCATTTTAAAACAATAAACTGTATATTTTAGTATCCAGGACAAGTCTAAAATGTAAAATAGTGATATCAATTACAAAAAAATGTGGATACCGGTAACTGTGCAGTAGATAAAAATCTGAATGTTGCAGATGAGTGCATAATGGCTGCTGGCATAATCAGCCTTTACTATTTTCAAAAACAAACATGCATGTTTATTATAACATGTTTACCATAATAAATATGTGAAAATGTCCTCATGTTTTTTCTTTTATGACTCTTTTTGGTGGGAAAAAAGCAGCAAATATTTAACTTTGTGGAAATGTTGGGTGTAAAATAAATCTATACAAATAAGTGCTAAATTGTACACAATTAAACATGTTTAACTTTCCAAGATCATAGATTCAAGAAAATTTAAGAATGCTGGAATTTTGCCATATATGTTATATTCTTGCCTCTGATCAATAATGGAGACAGATAATTCAACAAATACTGGCACAGATTTGGTACAGATTGTTCATGATTTTATAGTGGTTCCCCTTCTTATAAGACCACCTTTTCTGCAGCAGGAAAGTGACCATATAATAGGGGTGACCTTTCCAGAGTGGGAGTACACGGATATGAGTAATGCATACATATAAGTAAACAATGCATAAGTAACTTTTAAATACTTAATACTTTCATTTAAAAATCACATGCATGTTATGGAATTCATGTGATAAAACTTATAATAATGCTTTGTAAATTAATTATTAATAATCATGAATCACAGTGCATTTAAAAAGCTAGCAAATAAAATCAGTATACAAACATCTGACTTTAAATATCATTCTTTGTTAGGACTTCTTGGGCTGATATCACGATAATGTGACTGGGTGGGACATCATGCTACATGTTTGCGCTATGATGCCCCAGTGCTAGACATTACTATTAACTGCCACACTGTAGACATTGTAGCGATATGACTGAAAACTTGTTTAAGCTACATTAAAAGTCTAAAACACATACACACACTGATTCTCTGTCTGAATCGAGGTTACGATATCACAGTCGTCTCCATCCATTCAATTTCACTCTGCAGCAGAATGCATGCTGATAATGTTTATTTGATTCTTTCTGACATCTAATTACTCAGCAATGATCATAGAACTCTTTTTGTTTAATCAAATTGCTTTCGTTTTTCCTTCTAAAATTCAGAATTCTAACAACATTTTGCACTTTTTCCTTTACTGGCAACCAAATCACTTTCAAACTAACTTATATCAATTACAGTAAACTCGGGTGCCTACCTAGCTGTAACATGAAATGCTCACTGTTTACAAAAAAACCCAAAGATTGTCATGAGATTGACTAGTTATAGTCTGATTGTCATGAGATTGACTAGTTATAGTCTGGTACTCTTTCAACTTGTAATCTCACAGAGATACCATGATTGTTAACATACCATTTTTTTCTGTACAGGAACCAGATGTCACGCTGACCGGAGCTGAACAATACTGTAGTTCTCAGCTGTTAGATTTTGCCATCTTGATGATTATTAGTGGTTATAATTGCCAGTACAATGGCTGATCAAAAAGTTCTAGAACAAATTTGACATATTCTAAATAAAGCAGCCCAATATTATAAAAATTCACCAATCTCTAATTGAAAATGTCCCAATTTGGGATCTGATGTCATGTCTAAGTTGATGACATCACAGGCCCAGTGACATTATCTTTTAATATGTCATTTATGTAGAAGCTGTGGTAAAACGGCAAAGGAGTCTAATTTTTAACAGAGAGAGATTATAAAATTGTATGCAAAACTGGGAAATCCTTTACCCAAATAAAAGAAGACTTGGATGCTGTTTATAGACTTAAATCTGGAATAAAGTAGAGGGATAAAACCTTTTAGTGATGTTAGGCAGACTGGTGAAGGTGTAAAAAAGGCTATCATTTCTTAAATAAGATCATTACATATGATGAAACTTAGATACACCACTTTGAATCTGAAAGTAAGAAAGAAAGAATGATATAATAGCACCCAAATTTGCCATCACCTATAAAATCATGTCTTTTTGCATCTGCTTTAAAAGTTTTCTTCTTCAATACACAAGGAAAAATTTTCAACCACATGGTACCACAAAACACCACTTTGACTGGACAATGTTATGCCACAGTGATCAGATAAAGTTTACATGAGGCTACTGACAAAAAATTCCAGACCTACTGACGTATGGCTTCATTATGCACTATGATAACACCCCCCACACACATGCAAGTTTGTAATGCAGACCTTACAAAAACTTGGCTCTGAAACCCTAAATTAACCACCATATAGCCTGATTGAGTTCTTTGCAATTTTTGACTTTTCCAAAAAACTAATAGATTTAAATATAGAGAAATCTTTATGAAAGCAGAGACGAACCAAGATATTCAATTACCATCTTACTACAAGAGCTTTCTCATTGCCTATAAGTCGTGAGATTGGAGAAGTGCATTAAATCAAATGGAAGTTACTTTGAGCAGGACTACTAAAATTATTGTAAACAGTTAAACAACTTTTTCTATACAGAATTTGTTACGGAACTTTTTGATCAATCTTCATAATCATCAAAGTGATAAAACCTGATATACACAGTCGTACTTTTAGTATGAAATAATGTTATGAACTTTATCAACCTGTTGGAACAAATGTAAATGTGTTAAATTAAAAACAATCAACAGATACTTGTGAGATTTCTATCTGTAAACTGCAAAATGTGTCTAATTATGAGGGGTAAATATGAAAATTTTTTTGCACTAATATGCTGGCCATGTTAGGAGGCTGGCAATCCTAGAACGGTACATTTGAACACTAACCCATTAGTGCCAAGAGATTCTGGCTTTAAAAAAGCTGGTGGCAAGCGATCAGGGGGACCGATCAAGAGGAGAAACCACTGTACTATACCTTCATTCTTTGATTCTGTTGAGTGTGGGGTACTGGCCCCTGAATTTCGACTCTCTTCATCATCTGAGTGTTTAAAGGTAACTCTTTTACTCTCCGCAGACTTTCTATCAGCAGTGTATTGATCTGTGGAACTGACAGGTATCAAAGGTGTACCTGGTTCTGTGTAAAGAACATATGCACATGTTAAATTTTAGTGTTCAAGCATGTTATAATTAATCTTATTTATTTGTATGATTATGGATCAATATTGAACATGGCTGGGGCAAGAGTAGGATAGAGAAAAATGTAAACATAGCTATATGTGGAATTAACCACTTTATTTATAAAATAACAATATGATCACTTCATTCAATGAAATAAAGGTTACATACTGAATCAATTAAATGACCTAATGTCTAAAACAGTGGGAATGACATGGAACTGGATCTGGACTAAATTCAAAGAAATTATAATTAATTAATTGGTCATTTTATTTTCTGAAACTAAGCAATATTTTACCAGATTAATTAAAAAGAGCTGCATTAATGCCAATGAACTCTTTTCATTGTCCATAATATTTAGCTAATTAAACCAAACAAGAATATACATATCTGACCTTTATGACATGTCTTTCCCTTTAACATTTATATACTAATGCGCAAGACAAATTAAATTCATTCATAAAGGATAGATGATAATAGAGTAGTGATGACAGTCAGGTTCCCAAATTGTTATAAACTCTTTGCAAGAAATGGGTGAAATAAATACACAGCGATCAGAGATAATCCCCCAAGAAGGCCAGGACCTGCATGTCGAGTCCACAATCAGAGCTTTGCTATAAAACATGTAACCCTGGCACTGAGGGCCACAGAACGGATCCTGCATGTTGTAGAATGATTTGTTTTAGCTTCATAAAAATTCATTCAAAGTATGAACAAAATCCACTGTAGGATTTAGATAATACATGTATAAACAAATGAAAAACTTAAACCAAAACATAAATGTACATTTTTATGACTCCGACCTTGACCCCAAGGTCAATGAGGAAAGCAATGTTCTAGCTTGATACTCATTCATGCCAAGCAGGATGAGTCTCTATCAAGGAGTGTAAGAAATATATGCTACTGAAATTACCCCAAGTGCAAGCTATCTACAAAGTTTCATAACTGTGGATTAAGGAGAACTTTACTCATTGTGCATAAACCATTTTTCTTCTTTGAGTCACAGTCACCTTGACCTTTTCGATCATGAAATCAATAGAGTTCTTCCTTAACCTAAGTGCAAACCTTCCACACAGTTTGTTAACTGTAGATGGTGGAGAATGTTATCATGTGGAAATGAAATTGGAAACACATAAATGAATTGACAGCATAACATACACTTTACCTTATGGTGGACATACAAAGTGTAATCAACAATAACATTGTTCCCCTCTCTTTACACTAGTCTCCAGTTGCCATTGTAATCATTATGCAGAAAATAAATTCATACTAAAGTGATCTTGGCCCCTTTTTTATGTAATTATTTAAGCAATATTTTTTTATCTTTACATTTGAAGTTTTAGTCATTTTAAATTTGAAGTTTAAACTTATAATTGGCACTGTAAAGCCTGTATTGTCCTGTCAATGAAATGTAGTCTTTTGGGGGCAAAAATAATTTTAATTATGCAATACATACCTGCAGCTATTGCATAGCTAACCTATTTTCATGCCAAAAACTCACCGTCCATTCAATGTGAATACATCTCCCCCAGAGTGGAGAAATGTCAGTATGACCTTTTGCATACCACTCTGTGTTGCAGAGGTAGATATTATCTGTCATCTTTTTCACAGACGAAGATTATGCAAGACATCAGAGCAGGTTGGGAGGAAGGCATTTGGCAATAGCGGCAGGCAAGTACTGCATAATTAAAATTAATTTTACCCTCACAAAAAAACTACATTTTAATAGCAGCAATTACTCATCCTGCCACTATTGCATAGCTGAATTTGTCAGTTAGGTGGGTAGGCTGATGCTCTGGTCAAACTGATCAAAAACAGAAACTGAGTTGTACTCACCACAGAGTGAGAGGTCCATCTATAGAAGGTTGACATGTGCCATAACATCGGGGCACAGAGAGAACAAAATCATTAGATGTATTGCAGTGCTCTACCTCCCTAATGGGGGGGCATAACATGCTGTTGCAGTGCTCTACCTGCCCGAGATAAGGGTGCAACCCACTGTTATCATGCTCATCCTCCCTAATGGGAGGGAGCAACCTGCTATAATCCAGAGACAGCCAGTGTCAATAGACAAGGCATAAATCAAACTTCTTCATCTTACAGAATCTAGAATGTGTGGGAACACAGTTTGAATGTGAGGTTTGAATAGGAAGCTTCACTCACTGGTTCACACGGGGCTTAGTTGATGACCATAAAACACAAGAAAGATTCCATCTGGGTGTAGGAGAGCAGGAGACAGGTCTCTGATGCTCAAAATACTTATATGATTGGCAAAGCGTAAATCTGAACCAATTCTCAGCCCTGAGAGAATTTAAGTGTGTTGGAGATGGCCACTCGATAGCCCTTGATAGTGGATACTGAACATCTTTTAGTCTTAAAAGAGAACAAAAAGAAATCGTCAATGGAAGTTACAGAAGAGCAGATAGGAACAATCTGTTCCTACTGCACCAATCACAGAAGATTCTCCACCTGGCATCATAGTCCTTGGATGTAGAAGCTCTCCTGGCTTGAATGATACAACTGGCAACTCGGCCTAAAAACTTGTTTTAGTGGAGAGATCACTTGAGACAAACCAGGTACGAAGGTGGAGAATGTGTGGGGTGTTGTGGAGGAGGGATCCCCAGTGTTGCGACAGGAGATCCCTCCTGTGAAGTAGAGATCTGGGTCGATTGATCAACAGGTCTAGGAGATCACTGCACCATGATCGCTGGGGAAACAGTGGGGAAATGAGGATGATCTCAGCAGTGGAAGTTCTGACTTTTTGCAGAACTTTTGATAGCAGTCAGAAAGGTGGGAAGGCATAAGCGAACAGGCAATCCCACTGGAAACTGAATGCATCTACTGCCCATGCTCTCTGATCTGGGTTAGGAGATATGTAACACAGAAGTTTGTTGAGCCTGGTCACAAACAGGTCTACAAGGGTCTTCCACAGAGGGAGACAGAACTCTCTTACTGAGTGGTGAAGAGACTATTCTGTGAGGATGGCTCAGTCTGTTCTGGGCAGGCTGTCTGGTAATATGTTCATCTTGCCTGGAACATGGTGAACTCGGATTGTGACATTTTCTGATGCTGCCCAGATGAAGTGGTTCCAGACCTCTACCCAAGAAAAGGGGCATGTGTGCCTCTGTGACATTGCTGATATGCTATGAGAAATGTGTTGTCTGAGGAGGCCATGATACATCGGCCCCTTCTTCTTTTGATGCACCCTTGCAACACTAGAAATATTGCTTCTATTTATTGGGTGTTGAAGTGGAAGGACAATTTGGCCTGAGTCCAAGAACCATGGAGAATTATGCCCTCTGGCTCTAAATGTGCATGCCAAATGGAATCTGACACATAAGTGAACAGATAGGAGTGAGGATTGGGTGCATGCATGGGAACTCCAACCAGGAATCTGTCTCTATTCATCCACCAAAGCAGATGGTGGTGAAGATCTAGTCCATAAGTGATCAAGGTTGATAGAAAATCTCTGTGTGATTTCCACCTTGCAAGAAGAAGGAACTGTAGCAGATGCATATGGAGACATCCTAAGGAACCAATCAGCAGTGGCATTCAAGGTTCGGAGTAGGGAAAGACAAAAGGCAAACAGATAACAGGGTTATGCTCATAGTATCTCTAGGTGAGGCAGGATTCGATCTACCTGATCCTGAGGAACCCAGACCAAGTTTAGTTCATGAGTAAGTTCATCCCCATGTAAATTAATTCCTGAGATAGAATAAGTTCTGACTTCTTGAGGTTGGGTAAGAAACCCAATTGAGTTATGGTGGACCAAGAGCAGAACAGACCCTGATGAAGGGCTAAACTTGGACATTATGAATCAGCCAGTCATCAAAAATACTGGGGAACTGATGTTCCCAGTATTTGGAAGTAGGCTACTACTAATCCCATGATCCAGGTGAAGACTTTGAATGTAGAAGAGAATTCGAATGGTAGAATCTGGAATAGAAAAACTTCCTGGTCTAGGTCAAAATGGTGATATTTGTGGTGTGGAGAAAATATTCATGATGTGCAAGTGAACATGCTGAAGGTCAATCCCCAATCAAATGGACAAAGAGCATTGTGGATTGAGGAGGTTTCCTCCATCTAGGAGGATTCTTTCAAGAGAAACTGGTTGAACAGGAGAGATCAATATGATTCAAAATTTCCCACCTTTCTTGGTGACCAGAAAGATTGGGGAGTAGGAAGGTAGACTGATCATTCAAGATCCTCTCAACTGCCCCTTTCTGCAAAAGGGTGTGCATCTTTTCCCTCAATTTCATCAGATTGGACTGAGGAAAGAAAATGGGGGCCCTTGATAGTGGGGGTTGTTTCCTAAACTGGAGTAGATAACACTTATTATGATGGAGAGGACCCACCCATCATCCTTGATGCTTGACCAAGCCCCAGAGAAGAGGCCAAAGCGAGCACCTACTGGGATCTGTGGGAAGGGGATGCATGGCAGGAGAGGGGTTAATTTGCTAGGGTTGTCCCCCCAACTTTCCTGCAGCAGGAAAAGGAAGGAGGGTTAGAGAACTTCTTGGATCTGCGGCGACCTGGGTGCCATGGACCTGATGAATAAAGAAGTGTTGTAGAAGGAGTTTGGGGATTGGACTGGGTTGAACCTGCTTGAAAAATTTTGCAGATAATCCCTGAGGGTGATTTGCCTGATTCTCTTGTTTCTTGGTCAACTGCAATGGACTGGGAGTGGAGATGAGAGATCATTCCTGGTGATCCAGGAAGTCTTGAGAAGCCATGGTAGGAATGAGGCCCTTAAAAGAGGGTTTCAGCTTCTAGAGGAGCAGCCCTTGGAAGGTCTTTATTGTGGTCAAGCAAGACCTTCAATGAGTCCAATGCAGCATCATGGTAGATGTGCAGAAAGTCTGCCCATAATGCCATGGCAACCGAGAGTGCATGTTGATATGTCTGGCAACAGCATCCAGTTTACCACATTATCAAAGGACCAGACCTCTTCTTCCTCACCCATCTGAGATGAAGGGGTGGGCCTGAGAGAAGGTGTTATTGCTGTAGCTTCTGTCTTAAACTTGTTGAGTCAATTAGGATAGAGAGTGCATCACCATCATCATAGTCAAGGAGTGGGTATAGGAGCATTCTGCACCATGGTCCCTGGTTCATTATGAGTTACAGAGGGGAGACGAGATGGTCTGTCTTCCCTAGATAATGTAACACCTTTAGCCTTCCGAGAGGAAGCCACCTGGTGATTAGGTGATGGTTGTACATGAGCCACAGCATCACTTCGACCGTGAGGGCAAGGTTCACTAGCCCATGGGGGCATAATGGACCATGGGCCCTGATGTGGAAGGCCCCACACCCCATAAGGGTTCATAGGTAGAGTATAATTAGGAACATGGGAACACCAATGCAGTCTCCATCAACAGCCCGAGTCCTGTGTATGGATTGCATAACCTGCACAGGGTGGAATGGTAGAGGGGGAAAGGAGGAAGTTTGGTCCTTGTCCTGTCCCTGTACCATGAGCCAGATGAGTGATAAATGGATAAATGGAGAAGACCTCGTCTTCAACTGATTTATCACTGTGTGCACCATGGATGTGGTGTTTTGCCTCCCAAACAGAAGGGGGAACATGTTGCCAGAAGCACAATATATATTGATTGAAGTGCTCTACCTCCCTGACTGAAGGGAGCAACCCACTGATGTGGTGCTCAAGGTATGCCAAGGGACCTTTTTGTGTCCACACTGCCCCACAGACTGTTCTGATATTATCCTATAATAAAGAAATAATTAATATTATCTGAAGTCACTTGTTGTTGCCTTGAAACTCAACCAGTTGTATGCAGCATCAACTGGTTGTATGCAGTGTCAACTGGTTGTATGCAGTGTCAACTGGTTGTATACAGTAGTAACACCAAGATTAATTATAAACTGCAGAAGATGACTGCCTGTTGCAGTTAAGTTGCTACAGGCATAATTTCTCTGGTGATAGTTTTGGCAGACATCTACCTTCTGCACATGACCATGCGGCATAGAGTGGTGTGCAAAAGGTCATACTGACGTTTCTCCACTCTGGGGGAGTATGTATTCACTTCAGATGGATGGTGAGTTTTTGTTATGAAAATAGGATAGCTATGCAGTAGGGGCAGGATAAGTAACTGCTGCTATTGAAACCATCTATCCACCTACCCACCCACATACCTACCTACTGTGTCAAGGAATAAAAGCTATCAAAGAATCAAAATAGCATTATTTTTATCATACCAAAGTAGAGGTAATAAGTTGATAATAAATAGATTAATGTTATTTTTGTATTCATTGATATTACAACCTACTAAAAAAGCTATTATCATTAGTCCACTCCTAGAGAGAACATATTACTTGATGAAAGTCACACGTTTTTGAGAAACCATTGAGTGACATCCAGAAGTATATAGTTCATACATCAATAACTACCTTGATTAACTTAGGTTAGGCTTCACATGAAAAGCTTGACAATATATAATGAATAGTCATTAATATGAAAGTTTACCATTGAATAAACATTTATTCCTAATTCCAACTGCCTTGGTCACAAAGGCTTTTCCAAGTACTGTACAATGCATATAAGCCTAGTATGGATTGTGATTTCTGATTTTTGGAGTTTAGCTGCATATTTTGCACATCTTAGGCCATACAAGGCAAACAGTATATTTGCTACTGGAAGAACCAGGGAAGACCCAAGGAAGTCAAGACCAACCTAGAGGAAATACTGGCAAGCTTACTCACATACCTACATTACCCAAGACATTACCCATATGGACAAGGTGACATATGAGTGAGCTATAAAGGTGAGTGCCTTAGGCCACTCAACCACACTTGGCCCCACATAGCATGGATGAATAAATGTGATCATAAACACAAATATTTAACTTGTGTTAGTAAAGTATAAAATGTAGGCCACAATGTTCTTTGATTTGAAGGGAATGATAGTAACAGAGATGCATACAATTACCAACTTTCATGACTGGAACATAAACTGTATCCAAAAAAATGAATGTGTCACAGAATAAGGCAAGAAATAACTTGGTTTCGCCTTAGAACGATTTGATAATTTTCGTCGTACATGCGTACTATGTTACCTAGGGTGGATAATTATTTTTTTTAGTAAAGCGACTGAACTAGCATGTATCCCGTCATAGATCGCTTGTGGCGAGAGACACTAAAAGCACAGTATGCACGGGTATTTTACCCTTACTAATACTCATTCCCCTGGAGATTTAAGACACGGTTCTTATCTAATTGTTACATAGGTCTTTTGGATCTTGTCAAGGAGTGTACGATCTCCATTTTTGTTCTACAGCCATAGGGGTAAGTGTTACATTTTTATCTTATTTGATATGTGAAGCATATTCAGTTTTTAATGTCATAGTGTGAAATGTTGTCTTTACCACAACGCGGATTTGAAACGTTGTAAACTTTTGAATTGTTACAAGTTGCTATTAAGAGTTTAATTTAGTAGCATTTATCTTTAGATTTTAATTCCGTACCTGTTATTATGACCAGTTTGGTTTTATTTTAGCTGTGTGCATGTGTGTGTGTGGGTATATCAGGCTGTCGGTCTGGCCATCTGTATGTCTGTATGGGGATGGAAGCAGGTGTGACCATCAAGGCCATACAAGAATGGAACTGCTGATTTGTAAACTTGTGTGCATGGTGGATCCATGAAGGGTGTGTGTAGCAAATACAATACAAGTGTGGGCCAACCCAAGAATTCAGGAGAACTGGGTGGTTTGACAATGGACACGTAGACAGGTCAAAATGTTTCTTTTGCAAGTTTTTACAAATATTTATTGAGTCATACGTGGTTATGAATTGTACGGGATGTACAAATGACTGAGTCATGAGTCCTGCGTTTAGTACAATTATTATGTTGATTCAATTAGTCATATTTGTTTCGATTGATGATGTTATTTCAATCGAATACGATTGTGTTACCTTCATTACATGAGATTATTTGAATCTTACTTTCATTACATGAGATTATTTGAATCTTACTTTCATTACTTGAGATTATTTGAATCTTACTTTCATTACATGAGATTATTTGAATCTTGCTTTCATCACTTTCATTACATGAGATTATTTGAATCTTACTTTCATTACATGAGATTATTTGAATCTTACTTTCATTACATGAGATTATTTGAATCTTACTTTCATTACATGAGATTATTTGAATCTTACTTTCATTACATGAGATTATTTGAATCTTACTTTCATTACATGAGATTATTTGAATCTTACTTTCATTACATGAGATTATTTGAATCTCACTTTCAATACATGAGATTATATGAATCTTACCTTCATTTCTGAATATATGAATCACATTTTTTGTTTTTCCATTTCTGAATGTTCGTGATAAGTAATCGAATGAGTCGTGTGTTTGGAGCATGAAAGAATCACACATTATATGTTATAGAGGATATATATATATATATTTATCAGTTCATTTCATAAACTTCCATCTTTCATTACATTGTGTTGTGTTGTCATTTAATCCAAGCATCCATTCAGGTCAAATCCTGTTACAGAACATTTGACACAAAATTTAAACAAAGTTACTGGGCAGGAAATATAGGTTACAAAGACCTCTTTTGGCAATAAGGATATAGAACTTGTCAAGATGCATCCACTCTCCAAGTTTCATGATTCTTAGAAGGATAGTATGCATATAACATGGCAAAAAGTCATATGGTCAGGAGCTAAATGGAAAACCTAAACCAGAGTGAGTAAAAGATAAAATACAGGTCACACTGAGCCTCTTTTGTCGTAAGAGTGGTTCAAACAGAAATGCATATTATCATCAATTTCATGATTACAGCATGAACAATCCTGAGAGATTAACTTGAAACACAATTTTTAGTAAATTTCACATAAAAGTGGTTATTAAATTATGATCAGTACAATACTTAAATCATATATGGGGAACAAATCTGGAATGTTTTCTTTATACTGATACATATCATCAGTAGCTGCATGCTAACAGAATCAAATAATTAGCATGAAACTGGAGGGGTGTGTAGACCTTGAGTCATGTGAGTTATATAGTCCTGTGTGGTAATTTGTAGAATGCAAATGTTTGTTTTCAATTGTTTTTCTTTTTTACTTACAGAAATGTATACATGTGTCTGCTGTGGCTGTCTCATATTTATTCTAAATCTAAAGAATAAAAAGGCAAATGACTCATAATTATTCACAACTCTGGAGATTAAAGTAGCTTGTTTAAGGTAAGTATCATTTTGTATTGATTCTTCACCTCTTGTATCGATTAAGAGGTAGGAAAGAAATGCTTCCTATTCTGTCTTCTCCCTTTTGAGGCTGACAGATAGAAATGTAAAGCCCTAACACGGCATAAAAGTCGATCATAACCATCCCCAGCACAGTCCCAGCCAAAACTGGGGATCTGTATAGTAAGTAGAGAAGCTGGATTTGTTTTTGCTAAAAACCTTGGTTGGCACAGGAGAGAAACCAACTCATAGTTTGAGTGTTGGAAAGAGCTGCCCTACAGCTCTTGATGGTAGACACTGAGCATTGTTTCTCTTCACACGGCAAAAGAAAATCAACTACTCATAGAGAGACAGCTATGATTAATATGTTTCCTACTGCATCAATCACAAAAGATTCTCCACTTGGCATTATAGGCCTTGGATGCAGAATGTTTCCTGACTTGAATGATACACTCAGAAACTTTGCTTGAAAACTTGTTTTAATGTAGAGATTGTTTGAGATAAGTTAAGTGTGCAGAATCTGTGGACTGTTGTGTAGGAGAACACGTCTACTCTGTCCTATGGGACACAGATTAATCCTCTGTTTATGAGGCAGTTCATCCCCACACAGATCAAATCTTGAGATGGAACCAGCTCTGATTTCACTAGTTTGGGTAAAGGGTCCAGTCTGCTCACCACAGACCAACCAAGAGCTGGATCTCATCTGAGGGACTCTAATTTGGCCACTGTGAGTCAACCAGTGTCAAAATGCTTGAGGATAGGGATCTCCAGTGACTTTGGGTGGACAGCAACTATTCCCATGACTCAAGTAAAGACTCTTGGTGTGGAAGTTAGGCCAAGTGGCACAGTATGAAACTGGAAGATCTCTCCATCCAAGCAACACCGGAGGTACTTTCTGTTAGGAGGAAAAATTGGGATGTGGAAGTATGCATCCTACAGATCAATGGAGACTTCCCAATCAATGGACCTTATGGCATTCCAGACTGATACTGTGGTCTCCATCTTGAAAGGTTGTTTAGGATTGGAAAGGTCTATAATAAAAAGGAACTTCTCACCCTTTTGGGGAATGAGGAAAATCTGGGAGTAGAAAGCTGGAGACTGGTCATTGAACACCATCTATATTGCACTCTCTGCAGAAGGGAGGGCAGCTCTTCCTTTAATTGCACCAGATTCAACTGGTGAAATCACACTGGGGTCTTTACCAGAAGAAGAAATGAAGCCAATATCCACAATTTATGACTGAGAGGACTGAACCACTGCCCATTATGCTTGATCAAGCTTCTAAAAGGAGGGATAGTCTGGCACCTATGGAAGTAAATGGAAAAGGGAAACACTGCAGAAGAGGAAGCAAGTCCTTGACCATGCCCAACTACGGACAACAAAAAAGATCACCATCTATCCTTACACGACTGATACATGCTAGGCATGTGTTGGATGAATCCAAGGGGGACGTGCACATGCATCTGTTTTCAACAAAGTCTCAGACCACAACCAACTACAGACAACAAAATGGACAGCCATCTATCCTTACACAACTGGTACATGCCAAGCATTTTGCAAATCCCAGGGAGGTTTCTTGTGCTCAAATTTACCCACACTTACCAACACTTTGTCTTTTAGACATTGCTGTAAAGAAAATAACAAGAACAGATTTTTAGAACAAAATAATGTACATGAATTTGCATCGAAACTAGACTGAACACAAATTAAAAACAGCAATACTCCATCTGCCAGTGATTATTTAAAATAATTAAAACAACAACTGATGTTTTGATCAAATGATGTCAGCAATACTTACTTTTAACTAACCAGCAGCAGTTGAGACAAAGAAGGCTAAAAACCAGCAAAGTAAACTGAATGGACTTAAATTTCGGAGATTTATATACCAACAAAATTAAGACAAGGGTGGCCACAAATCAGATTCATAGGGATAGGCAGACAATACCTATCCAAATACTGAAAACAAAATGAGTCAAATGAACTTAAATGGAATAAGACACAATGAAAAATGTTTCTCCAATCACCCTATGAAGGAAGGGAGGATAACCTAACAGCAAGGTTAAGAAAAAACAGGGAAGTGTAACCTAACAGCAAGGTTAAGGAAACAACTGAAAATTTTCAAGAACTTTTAAGATAGCTTAATTCCAACAACGAGAACACTTGCACTGAAGGTAAATAAACTCAATAATTATCATACATGTAATAAAATAACCCAAATCACAAAAAGATGTTAAGTGAAAGCAACATTTTACAGAGTACATTTTCAAACCATACAAATGGCTTCATCCATAAAGGAGACAAAGATTACTGGGCATGCACCAGGTCATAGGGCAGGCTTCTGGAACCTTCCGAGAAGTCACTCTAAGGAAGTATGAATTCTCATTGTACGGACAAGGGTAATTTCCATCCTGGAAAGGTTAACTATGCAAAAGCATTAGGTAACCATATTGCTAAATCCTATTTGGCTATTAGCTAACCACAAAACCTAAACTATGCCAGTAAAATGTGAATTGTAGGTCAGGGTGAAATTCTTTAGTGGTAAAGCTATGACACTAATAGAGATGCATAAATCATCTAGTTTCATGATTCTAGCATGTACAGAGCTTGTGAATTAAATGTAAAATGCAACATTTAACCAAAGTCAGTGAAGCATGAAATACAGGTCACAATGACCAATTTTTGTGATGGGAGTGTAGTACTCATCAAGATAATTCCCTCACCAACTTTCATGAATTGAAGTAAAACAGTATATACAGAGGTGCATAAACCTAGATGATCAGGAGCTAAAGGCAAAAGATAACCTAAATCAGTTAATGTGAAATGTAGACCACAGTGACCTTCCTTTATGGTAATGGTGTGGTACTAAAAGAGATACATACAATCATAGAGTTTGATGATTCTGTTATGATCAGAGCTTGAGAAGTAAACATAAATAAAATTTAACAACAGTCAGTTAATTGATCTACATTTATAACAAGGGTGTAAAACTCATTAATATGCATCCCCTCACCTACTTTCAAGATTTCAAATATAACTGTGTTTTATACAGTGTGCACAAGCACTTAACTAAATGCAAAAACATTTTTTAAAATATATAACCAATGGACATATCTGTACCTATGAATTCCCTCAGTCCCCTCCCCTGCTATGAAAAGAACTTGAAACTGTTGCCCAAGACTTCGGAATTAATAATGGTTAATATTCAGTACAAATATGTATCCTTTTTATCTGTGCAAATGCTGATGTTCTCAGTAGTACAATAGTTTACCTCTATTTTGTAGAGGCAAGCTAAAAAGGTTTAATAGCTAACTGTCCTTGTGTATTAATGTGTATCCATACCATGAACAGCGTAGATGCAGATCTGCCATCGATCGTACAATGCAACAACCAATCAGGGTTACAGTGATCATTCTACATATTTTATATGTCAACTGGGAAGACCATAGTCGTTGTTGTATAATGTACAGGGAGGTCAGGATTTGCATTGTCTGTACTATGTAGAATTCTGAGCTATGAGCATATCCTGATCTATCAATGCATGATGTAAAGGGAGATCTCAGTGTGTACTGTTCATTTTACGTCAGATTGCAAGAAAACAGGGTAGACCCTGGTCTACTGGCACATTACCAGATGCCAAATCTCAATCGATGCTGTTCACTGCGCTTCTTACATAGGCAAATAATGTTATAATCACACTGTAGATGTGCTGGTGTTTAGTACATTTTGCAGTCTGATTAAAATCATCCACTGTCCTAAATGAAGATCCGATGGATACCAACAAGAGTTCTTTTGACCCTGTGGTTCACCAATCAAATCTCAGCTTTCAAATTTCTGAAAGTGACACATGTCATTCAGAACATAGCATTAGTAATGATAGGTCTCCCTCACATGAGCCTGGAATGCTTTATCTGATAGGCTACAAAAATTAGCAGACTGGGAATTTCAAAGGTCACCAGAACATAAATTGTAACTGGATGGCGATCCAGATTAGGTTTCTGGTATTAGCCTTGCCAGCCTTCAAATGCTAAAAAAAAACATTTGGGTAGGAAATTTCAAATTAGTAAGGTTGATTTCAGCAACTCTCTCAAAACAGCATGGAAAAAAAAAGAAGAGAAACCACAGACTATCAATACATGACAACCAACGTTAGCACATACCATGTACTACTGTACATGTAAATTTACAAGGATCTGCTCCTGACTGGAGAGGAGCTGAACAAGTGAGTTTACTACTATATCATCCACTGATAAAAATATCATCATATGAAAGCATCAGTCAATTAGGCCATTCAATTATACAATTTTAGCAAAATTAGCAAGTGAACTTTAATTTTTACTAAATATTTATTCATCTACAAATTTTGTGATGAAATGATCAGAACATGTAAGCTAGTATAAATGCTGATCACTATCCAGCCGGACAGTTCTGGAACTTGGTTAAATATTAGTAGCCACTATTTTGTAAGTGCCATACTTTAAAGTGAGTATACTGACCTGCATATGTTTTCAAAAAATATTTTCATAGATGTTTCCTGAATATTGTTTTTTGCTTTAAAATCACAGCAACTTTCAGCCATTCATGTTACTGATGGGATGATAATTCCTTGCGTTAGAAGAGTACAACCACATCTCATTTTGTTTGAGTTTACATATATGGGCAATAGTGGAGCATGAGGTCACATGTTGCTATTTTGTAAAAAAAGTGTATTAAACAATATTATTTTTAAAAAATTTTGAAGAGCAATAATTCAGTAAAATTTTATTAAACTGCTCATATGCTGAAAAAATTACATTTTGTTAAAATTTAATTATGCAAAAATATTGTGATTGTTAGTATCTAATACAAGCAGCTGTATTTACGCAAGATACACCAACCTTCTTCAAGTTTTGGTGACTTTAGTTTGATGGAAATCTCTCTTTTCACTTTTGCAGATGTTTTTTCCTGTGTCTCCACAGTCTCTTTCGGCTTGTCCCATAATGGAGGAGGAGGCACTGCATTTATCTGTTTCTTCCTTGGGTCAGGAGAAACTGGTGTGGACTGCGGCAACCTGGAACTCTGCATCCTGAATTTTTGTTCTAGACAACAGTAAACATTTCATTTGTATTAAAAATGGGTTTTGAACTATAATGTCACTACCCTATTTACATCTCAAAAAAAGGCCATTTTGTAAATACTTTCTTGGAAACCAACATATATTTTGCCAGGAAATCTGGATGGATGAGGTTGTGTGAACATTTTTTTTATAGCAAGCTATGCAGTTAGAAATACTCAGTTGACTTTGGTACTGTAATATTTGTTACATTTGCTTCTATCCTCTGTCAGTCACATTGTCTACTGAGAAAATTGCTTCCCTTTTCATTCAAGTCACCACTGATACTAAGAAGTGACATTTACCTGACTTGACCATGCATAGTCAGATCTGTTCATGTATTTCCATCTTAACATAATGGGGTGCTTTTAAGTACTACAACTGATTTCAGTCACATAAATTTTCTTGCTCACAAGCATAAGGCATTGCTGTATGCATTAAACTGAATGGGAAAAATCTATGTTCTTACAAGTGAGTATACATTATACAAATATAAGTAAGAAGGACACAACATAAAATTCCAAATTTTTACAGGGGTATCTGTATTTCACTTTCAAGAAATGCTTATGAAATTATTTTTATGGGTAGAAATTTTCATGGTTCTGCACTTATATACATTTTTGTTGGTACCAACATTCTGCAAATGGGTGATAGGGTCCTACTGTCTTTAGAGAAGGATCATTATTTGATGCTGCTTTCAATTTATGGTTTGTAGCAACCACTAAATCCATTCAAAATTGTTCCTAAGACTTTATCAAAATCAAAGTAATTTCATATGAGCCATACACTAAAATTCTATTGAGGGCTGTGCCATGATTAAATGGACAGCTTTTCCCCTCATCATTTTTTAAAATGTCTCTGGATATGAAAAGTCTATTTTATCACACTTTATATTCTCTTGGAAGTTACAATGCATATATATATATATATATATATATATATATATATATATATATATATATATATATATATATATATATATATATAATACAGTAACAATGGTTTATGCTTGTCATTGAAAAAGTAATTTCACACTAAAGTACACATAATTTATTCCAGATTCTTTTGATTAAATAAAATTTTGTTTTTTAATTATTAACTGTGCAGAGAAATAAAAGATATTCAGTTAATGTGCAAAGAATAGAAACAATTTTGTTACTGAAATGAACTAAAAGGTATTATAAGGCTTCTTTTTGGCCCCAAAAATTCCAAAAAGTTTCAAAGACTTTATTGATGTGATAATACCAACATTTGAGAAACTTAAAATTGCAATTGATGTTTAAAAATTATTTGATGTAATGTCTTAGGCATGTGCTCATGACGTCACATTTTGCTTTAAAATGGCCATATGTGCTAAAATTTGAGCTATTTAAAAAAATTTTTAGGTGCTTCTTATGCAGCAACCAAATTCATATTTTTGCCAAATATAAAGGTACATGTGAACAACCTTTTACTGGAATATTGTTTCAGTTGCTACATGTGGACCATGTAAAAAACAATCAATTTTGAGTGCATCAGTGTTCATTGGTAGCTTGCATCTCTACAATAGCTAAATATTAACTACATCTAAACTGATGTTTCTGCTACAATGAACACATCCAATAATTTTGACATATAGCAAAACAACTCTACGCTCACTGTAACATTATATTATTACAATAATTATGATATAGTGAAATCATGAAATAAACATTTAATTTTATTCGTATGTTGATCAAAAATTGCAAATTTTACCATGTTTTCCACATCTTCAAAAGACCACAATTTGACAGCATATTTTATGTTTTGACAGAAAACACTTTTTAAAAAAAATTTATATTGAAATTTCAAATGTATTCTCATTGGCACTCCTCAACGAAAATAAGAAATTAGACAAACCATGTTATTTGTTCACTCTTGATGATCCTCGTCTTAAGGGCTAGACAATTCCAGTACAAAGTATTACAAAATTCCTTTTCTCCTCAAATTTTTTTTAAACCAAAATTGACACTCAAATGTTGCCTGTCATTTGTATTATTTTTTTCATTTTTTGATCGTGTTTTGTGACATTTAAGTTCTCTAAAGTTTGGGATGAGGTAAAGTTAAATATAGAAGAGGCACATGAAGGAAGTTAACCCACAACATCAACAACATGCAGCTTACATATTATTTTACTAATGGGGTCTAAATGATAATGGCATGATGATAAAACAATAACACAATGTATCTTTCCAATTTGTTGAATTACTTCAGTACATAACTTTACAGTATCCTCTGCTGAAAACTAAATTTCAGTCTCCAGCTGATAATAAAATAGAACAAAAAATAAACGAATGCAGTAGAGCCATCAAAGAAGTATTTATCGAAGAAAGTTGCAGTATTATGAAGTTCTCTCTACTTGTAAATGCAAAGATATGTTTGAGATATTTTGTTTAAAATCTGGATAAAAAAATTTGTAGGAGTAATTGATCATACCCAAAAGAGACCCACATGGCAACAAACTACCCAATAAAATAATTTGTGTATCAAAGTTTTAAGGCATGCAAATGTTGTAGAGATATAGAGCATGACTCACTAAATCATCAACCAGCAGTTTGAACCTGCATGGAAGCATTTCATTTGTTATCTTTTCAGATTTTTATATACAAATACATTTTCTTTCATGTTTTTCCTTCAGTGAGTTATGTTTCTTCCCCTTGCACTATTTCTTTCTTTGTCTTTTCTTTTCTAGTATCATCTATCCACAGATTTAATTTGATTAAAAATAATCCTGAAAGCAACTTGTTTTGTCAAACATTAATATAAAACTGGTGTACATCTTTTCAAAGTTTAGTCTATGTTAGCATCCTTACAAGAAAAAACATGTTACCATGTCAAATTGAAACTCAGTGCCTGTGACATAGTTTATTTGAAGTACAAGGGTTTGGGAATACAAACATCAAAAAGATAAAATGCTATGGTGTACATCTGTATATTTATAATGTACCGTCCTTAACTTTGAATTCATTTAATGTAAAATTTCCATACTCCTGGGACATAAACAAAATAATATAGCATGATTTTCTGTAAAAACTAAATCTAGAGCCGTTTATATGAACGACTGAATATACAAGAGCTTAAAGGATAAAAAAAGTATTTTAAAAAAGAGATAATATTGAGTTCTAATTGGGTTTTTTTCATAGCGTCCTTTCCAGGAACCCATTTGATATATACCCAGAAGCTAGCACCAGTTCACTGATCGGATTGACAACAAATGTATACAACCTGATATCCTCCATCAGTAATAAAACCCTGCTATAGTGCCTAACACACTGCATTGTTTACAGCTATTGTGCTCTCTCTTTCCTTCTTTTTGTCTCTCTCTCTCATAAAATTAATGATCAATCATTATCATAAGGAAAATTTGTTGTCCAAATTAATAATACTATAAACTAATGATGCATAAACAAATAGCTTTTGTCACTGATATTTTGAACATTTTTAGTTCACCTCTATACACAGTATCAACATTTGGCTATTAGTAATGTACAAAGTACATTCACTCCATTTTTGTGAAAAAAAGTGATCAACAAATACAAAAATTGCCTTTTCTGGTGCAATTCTGGCAGGAATACAACAGAAAATCAGCACTAAACATACTCATGTACAAAGCATTTTAAATGAAAATGAAATAGTGTCAGAGGTAATCAACCAAACCTAATGGAAATATATGCATACATGTAATTTATACATTGTTTCAAAACAAAATTTTTTATAAGTCTTATTATTGACTGTCATGCATAATGCATTCCAATGCCTAATTTAGGATAAATATGTTTCAGCAACATGCATGATATGAGCATTTCATGCTACACATTCATAATCCATGAATATAGGTTCCATAACGGAGAATAAAACCATAGGCAATTTAATTGTTTATTTCCTTTATTAAAAGCGGTCCTGGATAAAAATCGAATACATATTTAAGGAAGAGAGAGAGGGGCATATTTTGTCTATGTTAGTTTCATCTGGATCTAAGTACTGACTGAAAATGACTCTTACAGTAAGTAACCCTTATTGCTTGGGTTTATTTACCAAAAAATACGATACAAAATTCCAAAACAAACTTCACAGCAACCCAATTCTATTAAGAACAGAACAATATCCATCACCCAAAATGGCACACTCGCACCTCTTTCTTCCCTTGAAACTATCTCATGTTTTAATTATATTTAAACTCAACATATATCTAACCTGTTTGATATGATGATGCAGTCCTGAGGCTTTAGTTTGATAAAACCTCTCAACGTCAGTACTCTATAAATTTTGCCTCTCAGACTGTTTTATACAAGAGAACAAGAGTCCCTTGGTGGGACCAATGCTCTGCTGACTGAACAGAATTGCCAGAAATCCAAGATAAGACTGTTTTTTTCATTTAGCTGCTGTGTGCTGAGGCCATTTCTGCTATTTTTAAAGGATTAACTATTGCATAATATGAAAAACTGTAAAATTCCAGAAAACTCTAATGAATTGCCCTTGTAAAAACACAAATTTTCTGACCCATAAAGTACTGTCATTTGGGTTTACGTAGATAACTGAAGTCAAACTTTCAGATGTGAAAAGGATTGATGTCATTTTTTTAGTTCGATACAGTGTATATAGCACACAGGAATAAGGTATACATATTCAGAACAATGTGGCTGTTACCATAGATGCTGATGATTCCATGTAAACATAAGAGTAATGAAAACCCACATCCCAAACAAAGAAATGTGTTTTATTGAAAAAGAAAACATCTATACAGATGGGATTAGTTTCATTACAGAAATGAAGGAAGAAGAACAGCAGAAAGTACAACATATACAATAGAGCTAGATACTTCCGTCCTATGATAAATGACTTGAAGTAAATTGATATGAGAGAGAAAGGGGCGTCTCAAGACAGTTAACTATAAATGCACGATCAGTAATGATCTAGTTGATGTCATGATTTCCAATCTATGCATGCAGCAAATTTAGCTCATAATGATAGCTTTACAAAATTAGTAATGGAAAAATGGATACGCATTCGATATAATGGATAAAGCTATTATTACTGGAAATTACCGCGGAGAGAGAAAGCGTACATATATACTCTTCCTTTTGACATTGAACTGAGTGCGTGACTGTGATGCATGCTATCGACATAACCAGAAACTTTTTCGAATATCACTAATATTGTTTATTGTTTAATTAAAAACTTTTTACTCTCAAACTCCAATTCATTTGCTTTATTCAGCAGTTCTTTGTTGCACACTGCATGTACTGCACATGCATTGAGCAGGGTATCATGCCTCATGAATTTGTTTTATTTTATGTTCCTTATTCATTTTTTTTCATGTATCACATCACAAAAGGGCCTTGAAAACAACTGTTTAACAGTACTATTCAAGCAAACAAAGCTGGCAGTGACTCTCATATAATATAATCCAGAGCCCTTTTGTCATTTAGACTCACTGTGAACTTGGCTTATGCTGGGATAAGTTTAACTGTTATGGTGAAGGATTCTATCTATATTTTCACCTGCAGTGCATCCTATGAATGGGTTTAGTTTTTGGTTATGAAATACATTTAATCTGTGTTATTAGAATGAGGATAATTATGGTTTGTATGAATGTTTACATATAAAACAGTGTTGCTGTCCCATATCATAGTGTAGATAATAATTTCAGTATCATTTTAAGTTATCATCTTATGGGAGCTAATAAATTTTCTTGCTTCCATCTTTAGTAGACTTGTAATACCTAGTAATACAATGAATTCTCTACTGACAACTTCACGCAAAAAACACAACTGATAAGCTTTTTTTCTAATTATGAAAACTGTGGTAATAATAATAACAATAACCAATTGCAATGCGCATATGTTGTTATTGGTAGTTTTCCTTTTCTCATTCACTGTTTGTATGTACCACACAGCCATTCCTTCTACAGTCATTACAACTGAATTGAAAATATATATTTTATAAAAAAAACTGGAAGACAACTGAAACATCATATTAATAGGTTAGATGGACAATTAATCTTTCAGCTAGAGTGTCTATTGCTTTTAGTTTTAATGAAAGTGTAGTTAGTATTGAAATTGGTCTGTACTGTTTGTGTCTGTAGTTATAGCATTAAGTTCAGAGATATGTAAATTTGTTTGGTCTTTCTCATGTCATGAAAAGCTGTTTCATAGTAGTGTACTTTGTCAACCAAAGATTTTTCTCTAAATAATGATAGCAATTGAAATCTTTTAATAATTATCATTGACAGTCATAATGTCTAAATAAGTAAAAAAAATAACAAGACATTTATCCACCTACATCATTTAAAAATGTGAGAATTGTACCTTCTTAAGTTGTCTGTCTGTCTCTCGATTAGTAATCCAGAATATCCCCTACATCATAAAAAACACAGATTTAAAACTTTAAGATTATATATATATATATATATATATATATATATATATATATATGCAATAAACTGACAACGAACAATGCAAAACTAGTATCTAACTAGCCTGAGCGCTTTCAACTCTTAATGAGTCTTTTTCAAAGGCAAATACAAAACACAGACAAGACAAACAAATAAAACACAAAAACCATTGTGTTTGCAAAACTTTACATGGCTGTTTCTACATGAATTAAACCTTTAAATTTATTATGTTTCAACTAGTTTATTTCAACTTGTTGCGGATGCTTAAAAATATTTTGATTGACCTAGAAATCGATGAGCGATAACGACATCTGTTGTTTTATGTTCATTTTAAGTAGGCGCAATTTATATCCTGGATATTTCATTGTCAGAGTGGTAATTAACGGCTATTAAGCAAATTTAGAGAATTATTTAAAAGAAAATGTGTTGGCTGCAAAAAATAAATAATTTCATTTGTGCATGGCTGTACAAGAAGGAAAACATTGGAACGTATACACTAACACGACATAAAATATAGAACTGAAAGGGTGTTAGATCACACCAAAGGTAGATCGTGCCATACATATATATAGTGCTTTTAAAATTTTAATTCTGACTCATGGAATGGGAACCTTTTCTGGGGATAGTTATTTGTAAAAAATCTAAAGATTAGAAGTCTTGTAGTTAGAGATCTAAAAAAGTTGGTTTGTGTCATCCTGAAAGCCATTGCTATAAAATATGCATTGGAATTATGGGTTATACTCTCTAGTCATTCTGATAGATAGTTCTTGTGGTAGTAGTGGTATGAACACTGGTCAATTTGTCCAATTTGCCACCTTAATGGTTCTAATTTAATATTAAAAATGGACATTATTATATTTGTTTGAAGTTGTGACTTGAAAATTCAAGAATGCAATAATAGAAAAAAACACATAGTATAGCCACACATCATGACTTGATGTTGTTGTTTGGAACTTTCATGGACCTATCTGTAAGGTCTGGTCTCAGGTCAATAGCACTTTTCTGTGACCAAATTGTCACCCAGAAGCTGTTGTTAAAGATCATGGAATAAAATGTTTCCCCCTGAGGGTATATAAATTATGCCTATCATGTGCATGGTTCTATCAACAAGATCCAAGTCACAGTATAAGGACTGTAACCCAAAAGTCACAGTATTAGGACTGTAACCCAAAAGTCACAGTATTAGGACTGTAACCCAAAAGTCATAGTATTAGGACTGTAACCCAAAAGTCACTGAAAGTAGTCTAATTAAGCTTAAGTGTAACTCATAACTTCTGAATCGGTCATTTATTTTTCTTGGCATTTTCATCAATGTTTTAATCACAGATCAACATTATATATTTCTGTGCCAAGGCTCCAGCTTTCAAAATCTCAGGAATTGTGAGCTGAAACTGTTTATTTATGCATCCTGACCTAAGGACATGTAACATAATACACTTTTATGATCCAATTATGAAGGCCATTGTCATTTTTCATGATTGGGCTGAAGTTCAGAAGCTGTTTAATGAAAATCAATTTTGGAAGGTGTGTCTTGTACTACTATCAAGATTCAATCTGCAAATATAAGGCCACATTCATCTCAGGGCTACTTATTTGTGATGTCAAGACTGTTACATTAAGCCATTAATAGTAGTATTATTGTATGATTTACATCTCATTTTATTGTGACTTTCATAGTCTTATCCACAAAGTTACAGTATGCATATATTTCTTGCTAAGTTTTAAATCAAGGACACATATTTAGTGAAATTAAACAAACTGAATATACTCATATCCATAATCTAACAGTGTTACAAATACCACTTTCATAGTTCTATTTAAATGTTATAGTATTTGAGTTTGGTATCCAGGCTGTAGCTCTGAAGCTATTTAGGAAATTATAAAGAATGTATCTGTGCTGTTACAGAGAGTATGTTGCCTACCATGGCTTGTGTCCTTTCTCAAGGTCAAGGCTGAGGCATGAGCATCTGCAGTATCATGTTAAATTATGATACGACTATTGATGCATTGCTACACCTGATCTGTCCATCCTTCAATTAACATTTGCTTGTCCAGCCCATAACTTTGTGACAGCTGGAGAGATTTCATGAAATTCTGCCAATGTATTAATCCAGGGAAAATGTAATTTTTTAAAAATTTTCTGGAGGATAACATTTAAACTACTGAAAATATTTTAATGACACTTGAGCAAGTTATATGTCATAATTAGAGATACCATAGCCAGGACTTCAGTGTCAAGGTTTAAGGTCACTACCAGGGGTCCCTTAAGGCTCAGTTTTAGGCCCTCTCCTCTTCCTTATCTATATCAATGATCTATTATTAAATAATGAATCCACAAATACGGATTTGTTTGCAGACGATGCAACCTTGAATACATCTAGTTCTGATACTGAAGTTATCCAAATGAGATTAAACTCAGACCTTATTAGAGCCCAAAACTGGGCACAACAAAATAGGATGGTAATTAATGAAGGTAAAAGAAAATGTAGGATTTTGGGGACATCACAAAAGCTACACAAGTCAGGGAACCCAGAACTATCTCTTGCAATAAATAATCATCCGTTAGAAAATGTCAAACATGAAAAGCTTGTAGGTGTGTCCATAGATAATAATTTATTATGGCATGACCATATTGATAAGCTTTGTAAAACAGTCATTCAAACTTGCCCTACTCAGCAGAATCAAGAAATATTTACCTACGGAAACAAACAATCTATACTACAAGCATTATATTCTTCCAACAATGGATTATGGTTCAAATGTATGGGGAAACTGTGCTAAATCTGACCTTGACAGGATTTATAAACTTCAGAAACGAGCAGCACACGTAATTTTAGATGCATCTATTGATCATCCCTCAAAAGCATTGTTTACAGAACTCAAATGGTTCACAATATATGACAAGACAGATTTTCACAAGGCAGTTCTTTATATAAATGTCTACATGGAACTGCACCAGAGTATCTTCAGGACTTATTCAGGCCTTTTTCAACACAATACCAGTTGAGATCAATATTACATGGAAACCTTCTAGCACCAAAACCAAGAACAGAGCCATTTAAAAAGAGCTTCCAATACTCTGGTACAGTTCTGTGGAACAAGCTTCCACTACATGTAAAATCTGCTGAAAATATTAGAGTATTTAAGAAGAGATGTCATGAGCATGTATGTGTTTCTAATAGATAATGGAATCTAGTATTTTAATACTTAATATGTTAAAATGAACAGTAATTATAGCTATCTTCATATAATGTGCATTGTTATACTCTCTTTAAGAGGGCCTCAAGGGAGAATAGTCCTTGACTAATGAGTCACCTGAAGCATTATTATTATTATTATTATTATTATTATTCATCTGACAGGTTTGTATCTCTAAGGTCAAGACAGTTTGTAGGGAAAAGGGCATGAAATGGGCATATAATGTTTTTTGTAGTACACTTATTGCATAAAGCCTCAAGGTTGCATCACTTATCACTGTTTTGGTGCTGGTTTCAAAACTAAAATTGTAGACTTTTAGAAGGCTATTTTACATACTTTTACCATCAGCCTATGTGACAAGGATTTAAAATTTTGGGTCCTTTGAATATGTGCATCTTAGCCACCTTTGTAATGGAGTTTTCATCAATTTTCTATACATGCAGCTGGTAGCATGGGGTTAATAATGCATAAAAGGAAAGAACATGCAGACATGCTGCTTTTCTGATGATTTCTTTTTGAAAATAACTATCCATAAGCTCATCACACAAAAATGTTGGTTCCAAACTCTTTACATTAATATATTTGTGAAATAGCCTAAGAATATGAGGAGTGTTCCAGCTGCTAGGAGCTTTGAAAGTGAAACATGACACGTACACTAACACATTATTCATTATCATCTGTCCTGCATGACCTTATGAAGTGACAGAAATTTTAAGAGATTATGACATTTTCTGCAATATCTGTGTCTATGGAGAACTAGAAACTACTAAGAGACCAACCATTTACTGTATTTGGTAGTGTGGGAGTGGTGTACCATGGATTTTCTTTCAAACCAGAATTTTGTTTCTATTACCTCAACCTAATTATTTTTAACTAATATAATGGATATAATAAGTTTTTATCCACAAGTCTGATTTTACACATAAAGTCTTTACAGCATAAGTGCAACATTATTTAAAAAATTATAGAACTTGAGCAAGAAAACAAAAGAAAAAAATGTTGAATATATTGTTCACTGAAACCAGGGCCTGGCATCTTCCAAGAGAGTACCCTTATTCCACAACCAGAAGGTGCAGAACATATGGATGTTTGCATGTGCTTGTCTTACCATTAAAGTCAAATAATCCAAGAACAGAAGCTCTATGAACTGTAACAAGAGCAGGATTTAAAATTCTTATTACCATATAGATTATTTTATGTACAAAGCATGCCCAACTATTAATTATATAGACCCCGATGTGTTATTGTATTATGTACTGCAGATCAGGGTCTACTCCATACCTAGGAAATCATTGATACAACTATATATTTTATGTAAAATCACAAATATGAGTAGTCATGATAAGACCAGAACAAACCTTCAGTAAAATAAAGTAGCCATTCCAGAATTAAATAACCAGCAGTATAATGAATTGAGGACCATAATCATGTCATATCATGTGATAAGAATACTGAGATGCCATACTGAAAGGCATCACTTTTAACAAAGAAACAGGATTACAATACATAGGGCAAACAATTTAGGATCTGGGTGATGAAACCTGGATAAATAATTGATTGCTTTATATGGGGACATTTATTCATTTGAAAATAAGCTAGGTAATTTAAGCTGCTTACTTCTCTCTGCCATTGAAGTGTAAAGCGGTGATGAATAGGCTTTCCGAGTTTTCCTTTCAACAGCGAGTTCCTCAGATCTCTTTCTGACAGCATCACGTTTTTCATTATTCTGAAACAATCAGTATAAAAGATCAGTATATTCTGAAGTGTAAATTTCCGCTACAGATTATTCGTTTTATACACAATGCAGCTTTCTGTTAGCAAATATCTGATAGTGATATCACATAACCAGAACAAAGAGGTTACTTTGTATTTTCTCAAAGGCTGACTTCACAAACAAAATCAGATCAGGGTTTTCATTGATAGCAATAAATATAACTGCATTGCATAAATGGTATAGATGGATTAATATATTTGCTAAGCAGAGTTTAAGTATCTGAATCGTCTGATCTGTATTTCTCTCTACACCTTGGCAGACCAATAAGCTATTTTAGGACCTTGTACTACTGACGTTTACCTCTTCTTGGGGATACAACAAAGAGACCAACAGATTAGTGAACTCTGAAAATTGTAGTGTCTATTGATATGGCTGACTTTGGAATGAAACAAAAGTATCATAATGATTTGGTAGCAATGACCACATTCAATAAAATCTCTGAAATTCTTAAAAAAGGCAAATAACAGAATATTAATTTGTAAAGTTTTACAGATGAATAAAAAGTTCAAACCTGGCTTGTAAAAATATCAGATAAATGAAAGACTCATTAACCAGAATACATTTTGCAATGAACAACATAAAGTGTGGCAAACTTTCATCTAATATTCCCAAAAATAACCAATCTTACTGGAAAAAATGCCTATAAAATGTATTCTTATAACAAACCTTTGAAAGATTAAAATATTATTCCTCTCTTTCATCATTAACAGATTTTAAAATTCACAGTATAAATGCTAGCTACTTAATTTATCATTCTTGTACAATCTCCATATGCTGTATTGTTTTAAAACAAGCAAGGTCTCCATTCAAATCCATTCTTTAAGACTGCAAGTTATTGCATACAAAAATAAATATCATTTAAATATGCATCAATAAATGTCAGGTGTTGAAGAAAGATAATCAGCATGCAAATAAACAGGTAACAATGAACAGATCACATTCTAAAGCTCCTTGTATTTCAAGGAAATTCTTCTGTGCTTTATATTTTTTCATGATACTACCTTGCAAAACACATTCATAAATTAACAAACATAATTAATGAAGACAATTTATGCATATTAAATTTCAGAAAACCAAAATGAAAGTGCCTTATCTGCAAAAAAATCAAGAGAATTTTTGAAAAATTGGAACACAAAATAATCACTTTTTACTAGATAACTACTTTGAAATAAAAAGCATCTTTCTTTAAAACCATTCTGAGACATTTGGTTATGATTTTGAACTATCTGCACAACTATCCACATGTATTATGTAACTGAGAAAATTTCATGGTTTCTTTTTTGGTACAAATGTAATTTTGAGGGGACAATATTATGTTTCTTGATACATAATATTCATTAGGATTGTTAATTTAATCTATTTCAACTTATGTGGATTTTTCATTACACCAAAAAGTAAATAAATTTATATACCTACACAATGAAATCTCTTGACATCAAAGTATAAATCTAAATAAATCTTCAGGCTATTGAATAACTGAAGTTACAGTCAACTTTTACTAATTGAATGCAAAACATTTACATTAAAAGTTTTAATAACAAGACTGTTGAATACAGTTAAGCTGTTATAAATGTGCAACAAAACATGATAATTTTTTGTAAAAAAATCAATCATGCAGATAAATGACTGTTGTTGTTGTTGTTGTACAGTTTAACGCCATTTTCCAGCACAAGATAGGCTATACATGGTGACCAGTATAAATGGTGGAGGAAGAACCCAGGAAAACACCAGAAAAAAACACCGACCCACGAGAAGCTACTGGCAAGCTTTCTCACATACCCACATTTGCTGAATCCAAGACTCGAATCCATGCAGGCAGAGGTGAGATGGCAGTGATCTGTAACAGTGCTCGCTTTAGACCACTCGGCCACTCTGGGCCCTGATAAATGACTGAATCAAAGATTTAAATCTTCAGGGTATATGGTGTGAGTCTATGACTGAACAATCCAGGCAACTGGAGTCCAATTTGGTTGAGATTCCACTATTAAGACTAAGATTTTAGAATGAAAAAAAATTCCTCTGACAAAATGAAGCTGGATTAATAAGAAAAAACTATAATCCAATTTATGGACTGAATTAACTAGAGGATCCATTGTCACATAAATGAGAACAAAACATAAACATCCAAACAAAACTTCAGAATGGAGAGTCTTTCTTAAGGTCTCTCAATATCATCAGAAATTGGCTGAGTCTGAGTTGAAACAAGATAATGAGAAAATATTTGTAATTCTAACATTGCTCATGTTAAAATTATAGAAGATGACAATTTTTAAAATTCAAGCACAAATTCAGTAACTGCATGGACGGTTTCATTATTATGGGAACACAACACAACTAACAGATTTTAAATAAGATCAAGAGATAATATCAGGAAATCAAAATGAGCTCTGATTTTAGGCAAGTTGCTTATATTTGTTACCAAACTAATCTAATGCAAATAAAACAAAAGGCTCAAATGCGGCTGAGATTGACACCTAACTCATATTGCTTTAAACAGCCAAACGCAAGAACGGTTGGGGAAAAATCAGGGCTAGTAGGGCACTTTCTGTAGACATTTCTACCATTGCTGTTTATTATTTCCAGGTTTCTCAAGGTTTTTTATCTTCAATATTTGATGGCACACCAGCATCATGTATCCAATACTGAAATGCCTCTATGCTAAGATGATTTTTGTCAAAGTTGGTCAAATTCCACTTAGTATATATCTGAGATAAAGTGGTGTAATGATTTTTAGTTTTTTATTAACAGTAGCCATATTTCATGATAGATTTGCATCTTTTGTATACATTTAAAAGCCCTTAATGCCAAGTTGTTTTAGTCAAATTTGGTACAACTCTGTTGCATGGTTTTTAAAGTCATTTAAAGATTTTCTACTTAGAGTAATGGTGAATCAGTACCATTTGTATGAATTTGAAAGCCCATAATACCAAAATGTTTTCCATCAAATATGACCCAACTCTGCTTAAAATCTTACTGAGGCCTTATTGTAGGTTGCTTTCTGTCAAATTCAGCCAAATTTTCCTAAGTGGTGTTTGAGAAGAAATTGTTTAAAGGATTTTCTAGTTTTGTAACAGCAGCCACATTTGATTGGGGATAAGTATCATTTGATTGGGGATAAGTATCATTTGATTGGGGATAGGTATCATTTGATTGGGGTTAAGTATCATTTGACTGGGATAAGTATCATTTCATTGGGGATAGGTATAATTTGATTGTGGATAAGTATCATTTCATTGGGGATTGGTATCATTTGATTGGGGATAGGTATCATTTGATTGTGGATAGGTATCATTTGATTGGGAACAAGTATCATTTCATTGGGGATAGGTATCATTTGATTGGGGATAAGTATCATTTGACTGGGGATAGGTATCATTTGATTGGGGATGAGTATCATTTGATTGGGGATAGGTATCATTTGATTGGGGTTAAGTATCATTTGACTGGGGATAAGTATCATTTGATTGGGGATAGGTATCATTTGATTGGTGACAAGTATCATTTGATTGGGACAGGTATCATTTGATTTCGAATAAGTATCATTTGATTGGGGATAGATATCATTTGATTGGAGACAAGTATCATTTGATTGGGGATAGGTATCATTTGATTGGGTATAGGTATCATCTGATTGGGGACAAGTATCATTTGATTGGGGATAAGTATCATTTGATTGGGGGATAGGTATCATTTGATTGGGACAAGTATCATTTGATTGGGGACAAGTATCATTTGATTGAGGATAAGTATCATTGATTGGGGATAGGTATCAATTGATTGGGGATAAGTATCATTTGATTAAGGATAGGTATCATTTGCCTGGGGATAGGTATCATTTGATTCGGGATAAGCATCATTTGATTGGGGATAAGTATCATTTATAAAAGAATTCAAAGCCACCTCTGCCTCAGTTTTTTCTGTTAAACTGGGTCAAATTGTACAGAGAAGTTTTTAAGAAAGAAAGTAATTTAAAGGCTTTCCTGTTTTTAGTTGTACTTGCTGTATTTCATGGCCGATCAGCATTTTTCATACAAACTTGAAAACCATGACTTTAGTCAGACTTGGACAAATTCTGTTGAACAGTTTTGAGAAGATAGGTGGATCGTTTTACAACCTTTAATTATGGTACTCATACTGGAGGGTGGATTGACATCCATTACAACCTTTAATTATTGTACCCATACTGGAAGGTGGACTGACATCCATTAAAAATTGAAAGGACTTATTGACAGAATATACCCAACAATACTATGTGAACTGGTCAAGCAATTTTGCAAAGCAATTGTGAATTAATGACACATGATGTATGAAGGACAACAATGTCAGCTCATCTGACTTTGCAGTCAGGTGGGTTAAAATATTACAAATATAGAGGCCTAACAAATATTCACTAAATTTGTATGTAATATTAACAAAAATAACAAAATAATAAATTAAAAATTCCACACAAGATCACTGTATCCTCAGTCTAATCCCTCATTTACATGCACATTATATTATCACTGCATTTCCTATCATTGTCACATGTGTCAAAGTTATGATGAATTTTTTAGTAGTTCCTTTAATTTGCATCCGAACTTTACCTATGGTTGGAAAACACAGGACTGGCTTCCTGTTAGGCCAGCTGGTGTAATTAGACATGAAAACAGGTGTTCACACTTCAAACAACTGAAGATAAAGCAGTTGCTCAAACTCTCCAAGATCAAAAGACAGTTGGTTTTTATGAGACCTTTGATGCTTAGGGAATAAAAAGAAGCTTCCTGCAGCTATTGTTTCATGTAATATACCTTTATACATACCACACCTTATGCATCAAACAAAAGAAGTTTAATCTGCATAGTTGGAGCAGTCACTGCTGATATTCTGCAGTGACCAGAGAAGGCAGGGTGGAACAACTACTTGGTTAAGAAAAACATCGCTGCAGAGAATGGAAGGCACGGTGAAACCACTACTTGGTTAAGAAACACAATACCACTGACCACTGAAGACAGGTGACCACTGATTAAATGATATTTATATAGGATATTTGCTGGTGGAGAAATTAGAATGGTTGTTGTGAACAGGTGACTGATAACCTCAGGTGATCATTAGGATATGTTTGGCTGTATATTTCAGTTAGGTTTTTTTTTTGCAAAGCATGTTTGTTTAAAGAAAAACCATCACAAACAAATTTAATATTTCTGTACATCAGGAAAATCACTAAAACAATATGTCTAAGATCCTGAAATTAAAGATATGATAAAATATTGTGATCTGTAATGTCTGAAGTTTCTTATAATACAATTCATTCTGTTTACAGAGAAATGAAAATGTAGTCAATCCTCATATTCCCATTATTCTCAATTTACAATGAGGACACTTGCTGACAATTATATTAGTCTAGAAAGTAGTACACAAATTTACACATTTGTTTCAAAGGAATTTTGGTTGCAAAATTGTGGATGGCAGAAAAGTTGTAAAATGATTTCCTTGTTGAACCTTGAAAAATGTCATTACATGCATATTATCTGAAATTTTCATAATACCAGTACTACTACTAATAATAAATACTTTATTTAATGAGGGTAACTCAGTATATTATACTATTCTCCCTTGAGGCCCTCAAGATGAACAAACTATTGTATATACAAGAAGAAAAAAGGGAAATAAAAAAGGAAAGAAAAAAAAAACAAAAACAAGCATGCTAAACAACATTTAGTATAAGAGTACATAGTGTATATGAAATGCATTAAAAGAATACACTGGAGTACATGTATTTCAATATTTACAGTGAAAAGTGTTTGTTTTTGGGAATGGTGTTTTGCAATGATCATTTATAATTAATCTCAGTTTACATCATTGGTACAGTTTTTCTGACTTGAAATGTAACATACCATACAAACATGCGGACAAAGTTCATTCTTTACTTTGAACATTATTATGAACTCTTGGTATGCTAATCTGTATTCAAATTTCAGCCATTTCAATTATGAGAATATATTTCTGGATAATGTTTGAAACTGTGAACTTAGAACAATTCTTGCTGCCATCTTTTAAGTTTTGTGGATTCTTTTAAGATTAGTATCAATCTTTTTTTGTATTTCCTCCAATGGTGCAGCAGCAGTCCCAAAGAGAAAGAATGAACGCATTGTAAAATAATTTCCAATAGCTGAGAAGTAGATAACATATTATCCTTTGTAAAAGGTAAATTTTCTTGAGTTTACTAAAGAACAAATGTGTTTTACTTGCTTACTCCAATCTAGATTCTTATCACGATGAACTCCCAACAATTTTTCTGTGTCAAAATTTTCAATTTTATTCATGGAGATATACAGATCAAAATTTTGATTTCTGTTCACTGATAATATTTGCTTAGTTCCAATCAACAATGTCTTGGTTTTTAAGGGACTGATAAACATGTTACTCTGTGAGTACCAATATTCATATAAATCTTCACCCCATTTTTTGTTCAAAGTTATACAGTTCAAATCAAGTTTAAGCAAAGTAGTATCATTAGAATGCAGAGCAGTTTTGAATGTTGAACATACAGGGGCAAGCTATTTGCAAACAATATGAATAATACAGACCCTAAAATAGATCTCTGTGGAACCCCTTTGCTGCTGAACATCAGTTTGGATTTAATGTTACAGCATCAATAACAACTTGCTGACTTCTGTCAGATAGGTATGATTTGAACCAAGAGAGAGATATATAAGAACATTTTGCTCTTTTCACGTTTCCAAGCAAGTATATTATGATCAACGTTTCCAAGCAAGTATATTATAATCAACTAAGTCAAAGGCCTTCTTATAAGCAGGCATAACCTTAGCAGCCTTCAGTTGAGAGATTTCCTTAGCAATGCTTTAATTATACAGATGAGAGATAGAGCAATAATATCACCACATTTGTTTAAGATAAATGGACTTGTCTTCATACACTAAAATAATAATTCTAGCTATCAACTGTACTTATGATTGCAACTGTTATGAAGCAAGTATATATGGTTGATAGTGTAATATTTCTTGCTGCACTGTATAGAAATGTTGGCAACAGTGATGTTGCAGTGGTTTAGCAAAGTTGTTGGATGCTGGGCTATATGGATTGCGTGCTAAGGATTCTAAGAAATGTTTAGAATCAATGTTCTTAAAGATATCTGAATACTGTGAGCACCATTTAAACTTCAATTCTTGTATGTATGTAGTTAAGTCAGATTATGGCTATTTTGAAGATCATTAGAATCTGAGGAAAGCGATGGAGGAATTTGATAAAAACTGTGGAGTACTGCATGCAAAAAGGGACAGCTAGGTGCTTTTGTGACAGTGTCTAATTGGTTAAATGCAGTCAACTGTATAACATCTAAACATGGAATCTTCCAGCAAAATAATTAAAGAAATTTTCATTGGCTCATTATATTGTCCTACTGATATTCCAAGTTTTAAGATGGAAATTATCTTTCTCTCTTTTTGTTTTTTTTCTGGTAAGTGCAACTAAATGAAGGCCATATTTACAGAGTATGTATATATATATATATATATATATATATATATATATATATATATATATATATATGTTAAAATAGGAGTTAAATGACAATGTTTCTTTTGTCCAATTTCATCATAATGTTTGTTATTTAGACATAGGTAGCCACAAATGCATTCAAAAAAATACCTAGAACAATATGTGATGTGCAACAAATCCAATTCCTCTGGGTCATGACACAACATGCATCATGTGAAACATGGACAGGATGAACAATCTTCTGACCAATGGCTCATTATGCATTTCATATCTGTATTTTATCTAACAAGGGTTACACAGAAAAACTATGACCTGTGCAATTATGTACAATTTCCTCCTGTAACCTGACTCATTTTAACATGAAACATTAATGCAGAATCTCAACTAGGTCACTGCTACTGCTGATATCTACATCCCACCCTGTTGTTACTGGCATGACAAAACTTTGTATATAACAAACAACATGGGAACAACTCAGACTGATAATTCTAAACATAATATAGCAGAATAACAGAACTGGTGTCAATGCTGCTTCTGGCACTAGAAATGTGATACCTATATCATACTGTTGCAGGTGAGACAAAAAGCATTTATAAAACAAACAGCCAAGGGAATAACTTAGTCTGAAAATTTAAACCATTATATGGTAGAATAATAGAAATGGTGAAATACAATTATTTTCTGTCCATTAGGCATCACTGTCTTCTGGAATCAGACGTTCATTGAAGCCTTTGATCTGCTCACTATGGGCATACAAGATGTTTTAATCATAATTCAAGGTGATCTACTGCCATTCAGATGTAAGGAATTAATTTTAATTAATTAAGGAATTAATTTTAATTAATTCCTCTTAAAGAATGATAATATATATACACCCTTCAAATTGAATGGGGTCAACACAAAAAATGGGAAGTTTAAAATCATATATATTTTGGGGAGAATGTTCTTTAATACATGCATTTACTAAAAGGAAGTAACACTTAACCTAAGGACTTTTTATTTTTGAAGGGAAGTTAGTATCTGTTGCAATACTGTCAATTTCAACCATGAAGTGAAGTAAAATGGAACATTAAAGGAATATTTTAAACTTCAAGTAATACTAATTTACATGTAGGGATATACTTGTAACCTTTACCTGTTTATAATTCACCTAAATTGATGAAGTAATGAATAAAAAATATTAATCACGACTCCATATCAGAAGATTATTCATGTGCATCTGCCATCTAGAAATAAGAAAATACATCACACAGATCGACTTTCCCTGAGTCTTATCTTATTCCTCCACTGACTTATTTTTATCTCTTGGGAAAAGGGTTTTGAACCATTTGCCAGTACTATGGGCCAGATGTACTTTACATAGCATATTAGCTTCCTCATCTTGGACCTAGAGTATTAAATGTCACATTTGTAAAGGTGGACATCACTGTTGTTAAATATATTTTTAGTCAAAAATTTCTAATTTTCTTACATAAACATGTTACATCAAGTTCTAACATTTTTACATCAGTTAGGGTGGATGTTGTGAAATCTGCCAAAATGCTCTTCAACATTTTACAAATTATGACATTTTTAAAAATTGGATTGGACAAATCTTGTGCCCAGTGCCACCTGAATAATGGGTCTTGGTTATCATTGTTATTGAAGTCAGGTAGTCCAATGGACAAATATACAACATGAATCATGCTATTATTTCAGAATATACATACAAATAAATGCTTTATAAAATGTAATACTGTTAATGGCACATTAAGATAATTTTAGAGCTAACAGTTTCACACTGAACCATCTTTTTCTTTGGTGATTCTGGGCTACCAAACTTTATCTTGGCTGCCAGATTTATTTACTGCTAGCTGGCTGGGAGTACCATGTGATTTTGAAATTTCTTACATGAGTTACTTCCCTTTTTGGTGGTATCACTAGCATCATATCAGACTGAAATGGTTTCCTTAGTATTAACAGGAAGTTGCAACCATCTAATGTCTGATGCTGCAAAGACCCCAGTGGTAACTGGATGCATTATGTGTGTACAAAATAGAATGTGAGACATTTTTTGCTTTTTTCTCTGGCATTGAACTCCTCTTAGTTCAAAGGTAATATAATAAAGTCAAAAATTGAGTATACACTTGTAAGGTTGTAAATCAGCTTATGTCTGTGCAACAATGTTAAAGGGCATGAACTCCAAGAAATATGCAGAAAGTGCTCATCATACAAATATAGCTTCTGGGTGGATAAAACTAATTTTAACGATGTAATACTTACCTATTGCTATTGCATACAGGTACTTCTCTTCCAGGTGTAAAATACCCTGACCAAATGATGAAAATTTGTCCTCCCATTAGAGTGAACCATAAGATTCCATAACACAATATTGCCCAGGTTCACCCAGTAGATACCTCCCCATGTACACTTTCCTTTATTCTTCTTTAGGATGCAGCCTAAACTAGGAACCCAAAGATTCATTGAAGGGTTTACTGAGTGACCATATCACAGAAAATTACATTTGGAGAGGAGTGCAGTCAGCTTAGGAGAACCAGGTCTCATTCTGTGACTCATTCTCTGCCCTCATGGAATGGTGTGACTCACTCTTCACCTGTTTATAACCTACTTTAGGAGGGGCCCACTAACCCTAAGAGTCTCTGAAGAGACTTTGATAATCCTTCTCTGAAACCCAAGGAATTAGAAATAAAAAACCCTGAAAATTCTGAGGAAAACAAAGAAGGCACTTTCTTTATTCCTTTATAGGTACATCTATCTTTATAGATACATCTATGCTCGGCAAGGTCCCAGACATCATCCAACCACAGGATCAAATGGGACAACCATCATCTATTCTCTTGCAGCCTGAACAAGATAGGCAAGTGTGATGGGTATCCCAGGGGGTGATTCCACTGCCACACCAACCCACACCCAGATTAGTCATTACTGTAAAGGAATGCTGAAGCGATGATTTATCTAAAAACTTCTATGCAAGTATATATTAAAAAAATGGTATGATGTGGACCAAGTCTAAGCTAAATATGATAAAAGCAATAAGTCACCTTACCTAGGTACTGTCATTAAGAATTAGGACAATAACTAATGTTAAAGGTAAGTAATGCTAAGCAGTACTGAATATTTTAAAGATAATGAAGTCAACCAGCCTTAATTGACAGCTGAGGACAACTATATCAGAAAAAGTCCAGTTGGTAAGATTGCCAATAAAATAGGATGATATCAAGGAAAACTATCTGATTTTAATTTTGTATAAAGTGGTGTGCAACCTGCCATTTCCAAGTATAAAAAGCACAATTCACAATAAAATAGTGTGAGTTACAATGATTCGTTAATTATAATGAACAATGAAATGAATGAAAATGAGTCCATAGATTCAGTTAGACAAGGATAGGGATATTTTATCTAAATACCTAGACTAGCTAAAAATAATTCTGAACAAAATTGGTATGCTAAAACCCTTGTTGAGCGAGAAAATTAAAATGCAAGGTAGTGCACACTGTGTACCAGAATAAAATCCTAACGAGAGAGAGAGAGAGCAAGAGCTCACTTTCAACAGAGAAAATTCTCCATCAGTGTCATTCCAAATAATTAAGTCAATGCACATATGGAAAATCTATCTTGGTCATCCCTGGCACAGATACAGCTGAGACTATGGTTCACAATCAGGAGTGGAACAATTGAAGAAAGTTGGTTTTTGGGAGAAAATAATTGGTTGGCAAAGGAGAGAAACTGACTCATAATTCCCACTGAACCTGATACAGCCTTGCTCTATGGATAGGGTGTTGAGCTTGCTCCTTCGTCTCGCAGACACTAAGGCAAGCAAGAAAACCGTCATGAGGGTAAGGTTCTTGAAGGAAATTTCACCCAAAGGTTCATAAAGTGGTTTACTTAGAGACCACAAGACACAAGAAAGATTCCATTTAGGTATTAGAGAGCAAGATAATGGTCTCAGCAATTCAAAATATCTGATCAGGTCTCATGAGTGAGAATCCATCCTGATGGCAGGCCTAGCTTATACTATTCCAACACTCACATTTTCAAAGGGCCCTTTTGACCAATTGTCATTTGGATGTAAGGAATTAATTTCAAGTATTCTTCTCAATGTATGATATAACACACATTTGAAAATGTGAGTGTTGGAAAGGGCAGCTCAACAGCCATTAATAGTATAAGCTGATCTTTGTTTCTTCTTCAGTAAGGAAAAGAATAAAATTGGCCACTGTGCTCACAGAAGAACAGCCAGGATTTACATATTTCTGCTCAACCTCCCTAATGGGAGTGTGCAACCTGCTATAGTGGTGCTCTACCTCCCTAAAGGGAGCGAACAACCAGCTATCGTGGTGCTCAACCTCCCTAAAGAGAGAACGCATCCCACTGTCGCAGTGCTCTACCTCCCCAATGGGAGGGAGCAGTCCGCAACCTAATACTTGCACATTAATAGAGACATGAGACATGTTCGTCATCTCCCAAAATGGGGAAGTTGATTGACTTTTCAAATGTCTAGACCCTCCATCGGGAGAGGCGTTTCTGGCTGACAAAGATATTTTGTCATAACATGTGAGACCTGAAAGAGATTTTGTTCAGAAAATTCTGAACAAAATGGGGAGGGAAGGTTTCCCCAGCCTTGATACAAGACCAAATTTGCAAGAAGTGTCACGATTTTATCCATGTGCACTTTGAACACTTATACAATCTGTGTGAGTATTCAAAGGGCCCTTTCTGTGGCCACACTGCCCCACAGACTGTTCTGACATTATCCTGTAATAAAGAAATAATGAAATCACTTGTTGCCTTGAAACTCACCTGGTTGTATGCAGGGTCCTACAACGTACACCAGTGTGTGCACTAAGAACATGATGAATTTGGTCAAATTCTGATGAGCAGTTGTTGAAAAGTTTTTCTATTTTTAGTAATGGCCATAGCAGAAGATAAATTGAAATCCATTTAAATAACCGGAAAGACTTTTATGCCATAATGTGCCCAGTAATATCACGTACCAACTGGTCAAGCAGTTTTGAAAGGAATCTGTGAATAGCAATTATGAATTAATGATCTATCATGTATGTAGGACCACACCATAAACTCAGTTGACCTTATAACCAGGTGACTCAAAATATTAGCAAATTTTAGCAACTTCACTAATTTTCACTAATAGTTGTCAGTATTATTACAATTTTGTGTTGAAAAGAGGCTGGAAAACAATAATGGTATGGAAAATCATTTCGTAAGTATAGTAGAACCTGTCTTGAAAGACCACCTCTTTTGCCAACAAATTATGGTCTCTCAAGACAGGTGGTCTCTCATAGCAGGTAACAATGCTATATAATCACTAAATTTGTTCATTGAGAGTGTGGTCTCTTAAGACAGGTGGTCTCACATAGCAGTGGTCTTTCAAGACAGGTTTTACTGTATCACATTATGCAACAAGGCCAGAGGTGGACCAGTGAATATTGCTTTTCAAGATGCACTGTGATTTATCTTTAGTTTATCATCTTAAACTGAACATTCCTTATTATTATGATTCAAGTTATTTTCAGTTCAATAATCTCCCTTGTGTTCAAACAAAGCAATTAATCACTTATTTTTGAATCATAACAAATGTAATTACATGCAAATTAAGTGAAATTAATTGTCATGCCAAAAACTGAATTATAGCCAGTCTTAATACACTGAAATACTAAATGTGGTACTACTCTTGACTGTATAGAAGTGTTGGTAGTATTGATGCTGGGGTTAATGCATAGTAAAGCTACAGGGTGTAAATGCAGTCAGCAGCAATTTCATTTCTTTTAAGTAGCTACGTCAGATTATGGCATTTCATGAAGATCATGATATTCTGAGCAAAGCATTGACGGAATTTCATATAAAGGGAGTAAAACATGCAAACTTTCTGGGACAACTAGGTGCTTTTGTGACAATCTCTAAGCGCTAATGAATGAAATGCAGTCAATTGTATAACATCTAAACATGGAATCTTCCAGCAAAATAATTAAAGAAATTTTCATTGGCTCATTATATTGTCCTACTGATATTCCAAGTTTTAAGATGGAAATTATCTTTCTCTCTTTTTGTTTTTTTTCTGGTAAGTGCAACTAAATGAAGGCCATATTTACAGAGTATGTATATATATATATATATATATATATATATATATATATATATATATATATATATGAGTTAAATGACAATGTTTCTTTTGTCCAATTTCATCATAATGTTTGTTATTTAGACATAGGTAGCCACAAATACATTCAAAAAAATACCTAGAACAATATGTGATGTGCAACAAATCCAATTCCTCTGGTATGACACAACATGCATCATGTGAAACATGGACAGGATGAATAATCTTCTGACCAATGGCTCATTATGCATTTCATATCTGTATTTTATCTAATACAGAACAAGGGTTACACAGAAAAACTATGACCTGTGCAATTATGTACAATTTCCTCCTGTAACCTGACTCATTTTAACATGAAACATTAATGCAGAATCTCAACTAGGTCACTGCTGCTGCTGCTAATATCTACATCTCACCCTGTTGTTACAGGCATGACAAAAACTTGTATATTACTGTGTCAAGAGAACAACTCAGTCTGATAATTCTAAACATAATATAGTAGAATAACAGAATTGGTGAAATAAAATTATTTTCTATCCATTAGGCATCTCTTTCAGCTGCAATATATATGTAAGGAGGACGTTCTGTAGTAATAACTATAAATAATAACTACATTTACTTAAATCATTTTTACTCTTCAGTATTTTTGTTCTTAAAAAGTAAGTCAACATCTGATAAAATACTGTGAAATTACAGCCATGAAGTGAAGTACATGTACAATGGAATGATTAAGGCCTAAAGGATGTTCCGCATTAACTTAATGGAATATTTTGAACTTAATGTCATATTCATTTACAATATAGGGATATATTTTTAATCTTTTCCAATGTATCATTCAGCTAAGTTGCTTGAATAAATAATAAATATTTAAAAAAATGATTTGCCATGATCCCAAATCAGAAGACTGTTCAAGTGAATCTGCCAACTTAAACAAGATAATCCATTAATGTATCATCTTACCTAATGCTTATCTCATATCCGCAATAATTTATTTTTATCTCTGGGGAAAGGGGCTTTGAACCCTTTACCGGTAGTGGTACAGTGAGCCATATGCATTCATAAGGCTCACATCTGGTATTACCTTCCTCATCTGGGGCCCAGAGTATTAAAGAACGCCTTTGCAAATTTAGATATCATTGGTGCAGGATATATCTGCAGGCACAAGTTTCTCATCTTGATACACAAAATGTTACAGAAAATTATGAATTTTACATCATTTTGACTGTTGTGATATTCATCAATATGTTCTTCAAACACTATCTAATTATGACATGCAATAGTGAGTGTCAACTTTTGGATTAATTTGATCATATTAGAGCCAATTATATGTTCAAAGGCAGGGTCCAGCAAATCTCATGCCTAGACTCCAGGGCCTACCAGAATACTGGCTCTTGGCTACTATCATAACTGAAGTCAAGTATCCTAGTTCACTACTAAACAACATGAATCATGCTGTTGTTCCACAACATACCAACAAAAATACTTTATAAAAGAAAATATTGTATGACACATTATAATTAACCTTAGAACTAACAGATTTTCACACTAAAGTGTCTCCTTTGTATATTTGGAGCTACTGAATGTTATATTGGTTACCAGATTTTTCCTGCTAGCTAGATGGGGTATCATCTAATTTTGTTGAAACCTGATAGTGTAATTAGTGCAATTAAAACTGCTTTGGATAATATGTCATTGCATGTCAAAATCAAATATTTTGAGTTGCTTACTGACCCCTTTGCTCTGATATCACTCACGCCCCATCAGGTTAAGGTGATTTATGTCCAACTGGTTTAGATCATTCCTAAACCAAACGTCTCAACAAGTAAGCATTGGCAATATTTAAATTAGCTCTCAAACTCGCACTGTTCATTCAGGGGTCCCTCAAGGCTCAGTTTTAGGCCCTCTCCTCTTCCTTATCTATATCAATGATCTACCATTAAATAATGAATCCACAAATACCGAATTGTTTGCAGACGATGCAGACCTTGTATACATCTAGTTCTGATACTGAAGTTATCCAAATGAGATTAAACTCAGACCTTATTAGAGTCCAAAACTGGGCACAACAAAATAGGATGGTAATTAATGAAGGTAAAACAAAATGTGGGATTTTGGGGACATCACAAAAGCTACACAAGTTAGGGAACCCAGAACTATCTCTTGCAATTAATAATCATCCGTTAGAAATGTCAAACATGAAAAGCTTTTAGGTATGTCTGAAGATAATAATTTACAATGGGATGACCATACTGATATGCTTTGTAAAACAGTCATCCAAAATTGCCCTACTCAGCAGAATCAAGAAATATTTACCTAAGGAACTTGCAATCTATACTACAAGTTATATATTCTTCCAACAATGGATTATTGTTCAAATGTATGGGGAAACTGTGCTAAATCTGAGCTTGACAGGATTTATAAACTTCAGAAATGAGCAGCACACATAATTTTAGATGCATCTATTGATCATCCCTCAAAAGCACTGTTTACAGAACTCAAATGGTTCACAATGTATGAAAGGACAGATTTTCACAAGGCTGTTCTTGTATATAAATGTCTACATGGAACTGCACCAGAGTATCTTCAGGACTTATTCAGGCCTTTTTCAACACAATACCAGTTGAGATCAATATTACATGGAAACCTTATAGCACCAAAACCAAGAACAGAGCAATTTAAAAAGAACTCTGGTACAGTTCTGTGGAACAAGCTTCCACTACATGTAAAATCTGCTAAAAATATTACAGTATTTAAGAAAGATATCATGAGCATGTATGTGTTTCTAATAAATAATGGGATTTAGTATTTTAATACTAAACATGTTAAAATAAACAGTAATTATTGCTATCTTTCATATAATGTGCATTGGTATACTCTCCTTAAGAGCCCTAAAGGGAGAATAGTCCTTGACTAATGAGTCACCCTCTATAAATAAAGTATTATTATTATTATTATTATTCGTATACCAAGAAGCTGCTACAACAATCTGGGGCAATAAGTCTAAGTAATATATGCAGAATATTTTCTTCACTGAAATCCTCTGAGCTCTTAAAATGAATGGTCAAAATTTTGTAATAGAAGTAGATGTTACAGTGTTCCAATTTTTGTACATTTCCAATGCCAATGCTACTTTAATTAAGGGACAGAACTCTAGGGAAAAAATGCAGTTTCTGCTCATCATCAAATTCATCCAAGACAGTGTTGAGATGAAGCTTCACAGAAATCTGGTTAAAATCTTATAAAAATATGCTGATTCTGGAGTGTTTATCAGGTTGTGTAATTTCTGTGCTAAGATGATCAAGGGCCACAACTCTAAGAAGTCTTTCCAGAATGTACTCATCAAGAAATATACTCAAGCTCTTGTTCAAATTGATCTTCAAGGTAAATGGATGAAATCTAAAAATAATTGTGGTAGATAAAAATGTCAGAAAGGTTGTGCATTAATGATGATTATGTTAGAAAATCAAGTGCAAAAAACTGTAAGAAGGATGAGAGAATGTGCTCCTCACCTAACAAACCTGAACTGAGCTGAAGTGACTCACTGCAAATCTGATAATCAATGTGTATGATAGTGCATTTCCAAGTAGATGGTTGGATGGATTGAAGCACAAATAGAGACACGATGATAGAAGATTCAATGTGGGTGAGATGACAATGATTTTAAAAGTGAGTACCTTAGACCACTCAGAGACACAGGTCCCCTCCATTTTAACATGTAAACTTTGCATTGCTAAGAATAATAGAGTTTTAACAACAACAACAACAAAAGTAATTACATTTTTCACATTTTAGGAAGACATATTAGCATCAGTTTTATTCAAGACCAACAAATTATTATTGAGAATTGTTATAGTGAAAACTCCATGCAGAAATAGTGGTAAAAAGCTTCTAGGATGGCTATCAAGGCCATCATGTTGGAGGTCTGATCAGCACCATTTTCATTTCAGACCAGTAAGATATCGTTAGAAGTACTTCAGTGAAAATTCCTGTCTATATGACCATCTGTTCATGTGAAGTCTATATGACCATCTGTTTATGTGAAGTCTATATGACCATCTGTTCATGTGAAGTAGCAACAACAAGACTTTTGAGATAATTACCAAGGTGGCCAATTAGGAGGTGTCACTGACAACATTTTCATTAGGACTAACTATATAGTATAAGTATTTCAGTGAAAACTCATTTAATAATAATAATAATAATAATAATAATAATATTAATATCTTTTATTTATCCAGGGTAACACAATTAGCTCAAAGCTGGTTTATATTATTGCCCTGCAATTAAAACAAATATGCATATAACTAGTAAAAGTCTGCAAGGTTAAAATCTATTGCATAAATGAATACTAATACAACAAAGTAATGCAAATTATACATGTCAACATACCGTTGTCACATAGGTGTATGCCAACTACCACATACAATTGTTATCTAGCCATAATATCAGACATGCTTAATATCATTAGGTGCTAGTTTAAAATGTTGCACACTGTTCCATAAAAATTAACTGGTGTGTAAGCAAATGATTCTTTGAAATGCTCTATCTGATATATATATTAATCCATGTTTTCACTTGAATGAGTAATCATTGTGTAAATGTCCTTAACAAACTCAATTACATTAAGATACTTGATGCCAAATTATTTAACACCTTGAAAGTAAGAACAGCATTTCTAAAAATAATATATTCCTTAATTAGCATTGATCTAAGTCTGCTGGAAAGGAATGTAGCCACTAAAGTCTCTCTAACATTTTAAACCAACCTAACTGCTCTTTTTTTTAAAAAAGCTGTATAATCATTTTTTTTAAAGCTGTATAATCACTGTGTGTTAGAAGAATTACTGGAGTTCTCCCTTTTTTAAAAGCTGTATAATCATTGTGTGTAAGAAAAATTACTGGAGTTCTCCCCATACAGTGCAGCAATAGTTCAATAATGTAATCTAATGATAGTTTTATAAGTTTCACCAACATGTCAAAACCATTGTCCTCCAAATTTTCATAATTACCTTTCTAACAAGAATCACAGTATTTCATATCTGAAAGAAAGTTTTATTTGGCATAAATTCAGTATCTGGTAGAGATGAATCCCATGACACCATAATGATCTGTTCAACTAGAAACCATATTTCGTCTTTAGCAAACACCTCATGTCCAGATCAGTAATAACAAGATTTTCAGGATTCCAGGCCTCAATGATTTTCAGGATTCCAGGCCTCAATGATGTCCCTAGTATGTCAGATCAAAACCATTGTCATTTAGAACTTACCAGATATCATGAGAAGTCCTTTGGTAAAACCCCATTTCATATGACTATTTGTTCAGATGGATTAGCTATAACACAAGATTTTCAAGTTGGTCAGCATGGTTGCCATACTCAATGTCCAAGTAGCACCATTTTCATTTAAGACCAACTAGATTAATGTGTGTGTGTGTGTGTACAGTTTCAGGGTAATCCATGTAGTTTACAAAGTGTAAGGATAACAAACTTTTACCATATGACAGACGATGGACATCAGATAAACAACCACCCATCACCGAGCTCTTCCTGTCTATAACAACCAGTAAAGCTAAAATGAAGCAAATCTTGGGATGTATGACCTCTAATAAAATGTTTCTATTGTGATGTCATATCTCTCAGATACAATAAAGCTAAATTAATAAGACAAAACTATAATCTAACTTATGGGCTGCAATAACCTGAACACCCATAGTCATATAAACTGTCTGAACACAAACCTTGAACATACAAAACTTCAAAATGGAAAATCTTTCTTAAGGTCTCTCAGTATCATCAAAATGAGATCATGTTTGTAGAGATTTAAAGACAAGATAATGCCAGTTTTTGAAAATTCTAACACTGCTCAAATTAAAGTTATAAAAGATCAAAATTTTGTTAAATTCATGCACAAGTTCAACATCTGTGCTCAGACAGTTCTGTGAACAGAGGGCCAGAACTCAACAAGTGAAAGATTTCAAATCTGATCTAGAGAGATAATCTCTTGGATACATAAGCATGTGAGATAATTATCCTGCAGGCAGACAAAATTAATGGCCATTCCTCAAAAAATCAGCAAGTGTTCTGATTTTAAGTAAGCTGGTTAGAATTGTTACCATGTGTACTTGCTTCCTGGTCAGATCACCTCATCACAAATTCAAAACATGGTGCAAATAAATAATGCAAATAAAACGAGGGGCTCATGACGGCCAAGATCTTTCACCTGACATCTGCTTATGAGCCAAAAGCTAGAGCAGTTGGCTAAGAAATCAATGTCATCTGGATGCTTTTCTGTAGAAATTTACTTCAGTGCTGTTGGTTCACATTTTATGAAAGCAACCATTTCAAGATTTCTCTAATTTTCATGTCTTCGAGCATATTTCATGGCATATAAGCATCGTTTGTCGAATAATGAAAGGCCTCTAAGCCAAGATGACTTTTTTCAAAGTTGGTTTAATTCTATTAAGCATATTTTTAAAAAAGATAAAGTGGTGTAAATGTTCTAGTTTCCCAATAGTAGCCATATTTAATAGTGGATCAGCATCATTTGTGTGAGTGTGAAAGGCTTTCAAACCAGGGTACTTTCTGCAAAATTTAGCAAAATTCTGCTAAGTAGATTTTTTAAAGTTATTAAATATTTTTCTATTTTTTGGTGTAACAACAATCATATTTAATGGCAGATTGGCATCTTTTTGTACAAACTGAAAAGCCCTTTATGCCAGAATGCTTTATGTCAAATTTAGTTGATTGTTTTATTGCATTTTAAGTATTTTCGACAATATCTGATGGCAAATCAGCTTCACTTCTAAAGCTCTGAAAACCTTTATGCCCATTTTTTTCCTCTCATCAAATCTGATCAAATTTTTGCAGGCAGATTTCAGATGTAATTAAAGTGGATTTTTGTTTTTTCTGACTTCAAAGAAACATTGCCACTGTTCACAAACTTGCTAATAATCTTTAATACAGATGGTATAAACATTCAAGGAAATGATATGAAGGAATTTTTGTTCTTCAACATGTATCTAGCATCTCTTTGATTTGTCTGTAACTTTAGATGAATTGGGTTATTCCACTTCATGAACTTTACCTGTGCAAATTAACACAATGGGCTCTTCCACTGCCATTTTCAAAGTACTTAGCACATCACCCTATTTTCAACCAATTAAGTAATATGTAAAATAGTGGTTGTCTATACCTGACCTCATTGCCTTTTAATTGTTGCTAATTAAACTGCCCCAAGGATAGTTTTACATTAGCTCCAGTCAGGAATGTTATAATTGTTACAGGCGTGTAGTGGTTTATTTTCTTCTCCAAGATTACTTAAAATCGTGTTTTTGAAACAAGACTATGTCAGGGGTTTAGGAGTCAAAGAAAATCATGCTTTTAGCATGACACATAATGTTATGACAGTTATGATGAGCAGGGATAGAACTTGTTTTGAATATGTAATACTCAGCTGTTACTGTTGTACTGCTACCCTATCAGTAAGTCCCCAGTCTAAGCTAAATATTCCTTCCTCCAAATAGTGGGCCAAAAATGAACAGAACACTTGAGCATCTATGGATTTCTCATTTGACAGCCACATGCACTTAGGAAGCAAGCATCTATATATAGCACTTAAGAATATTTAAAATTACCCATTATATTCAATTTCTCATTCAGTTCATTTTAATGAATGATTAGACAAACACAACATAAAAATTGTGGATAATATTTGTCAAGTCCAGTCACATGACCAAGGCAACTGAAACTTTCCAATTAGCAAAAGAGCAAAAGTCACATATGATTGTTGCTGATCTAATTGAACAGCCAGATGTAACCATGAAATTCAAAGTGGTGTCAGGGGCAAGGGTTTTGTTATTCCATGTGTATTTACAAATTGTCAAACATAGGATTTAATATAAAAATTTATGAATATATCACTGATAGACCCCTTCAACTTACCATAATTCAAGAGTGGCAAGAAATACCATCATATGTCTAAAATATACACTGATGTATTGCAGACAGATCTGTCGCATCAAATGTCTGAAGAGGTGAGTCCTGACACCACCCATCAGTATCAGTACAGGTTTGTGGCTTATTCTTTTGACTAGCTTAGACTCACAAAGTCAATACTTTAACTCTGGCACACCAAAGATCACAGGTAAATAGATGAAACTGTAGAGTGAGACTTCCAGAAAGCTGCTCTCTTGACATCATCTGATGGGTAGTGTTTAAAGTAGGCTCAAGATGCAGCAATAGCTCTAACCTCTTTAATTCTCATGTAAGAAATATCCCTCTCAGTGAGGGACTGATTTTGCTCTTAAGATAGTGAGGAAAATATACTTATAAATGGTGACCACAAAAATATCAGAGGAACCCTTAAGAGGGAGAAAACACCAATTTTGACTATTCCTTCCCTTTAAGAGAGAGCCAAATAAATCCTTAAGGCCCTAAACAGGCAAAGGCACCTATTTTGATGATCCCCTGTAGATATGACTGAGACTGGGAATCTCAGTAGCAACAGGAGTGGCTGAAGGTAGCTGATTCTTAACCAGACACCCACATTGGCAAGAAGAGAAACTGAATTAGAGATAACAGTGAACCCTAAACAAGCCTTTTGCACCAACAAGGCATGAATTTCACTTCTCCTTGCAGATGAAAATAGCAGCAAGAAAGGTTCTCAAAAGGGAACCTCATACAATGAGTTAATGGGTAAGGTTTAGATAAACCCAAGAACACAAAAAGGGTTCCATTTATGCATTCATGAGGTACCAGACTCTGAAGCTCAAAATACCTGAGGAGATCAGAAAGATGAGGATCTAACCCAATGGCAGAACATATAGAGAACTTGAGAGTATTAAAAAGGATTGTGCTATAGCCATTATCGGTGGATGCAAAATATTCACTTTCCTCAAAAAGGAAGAGACAAAAATCTGCAACTGCAGTTAAAGGGGAACTGATATGATGAACATGTTTCCTACTACACCAACTACAGACAATTCCACACTTAGCATCATGAACTCTGGAAGCAGACTGCCTCTTGGCCTGGGCATTGAAGTTTGTAACCTTCCTCAAAAACTAAGACCATGAGCCAAGCATAAAGGTGGAGAGCCTGTGGGTTATTGTCTTGGAGAGACACCATGTAATGCAACACCAGGTCTCTCCTGTGAGTTAATCCCCAAGGCTCATCACTGAAGAGATTAAGGTCAGTGAATTATGATTGTTGGAACCAAAGGGGGGGCTAACAGAATGAGTTGAGATGTGGTGGTCCTGACCTGGTGAAGAGGGAGGGATTATTTTGAAGGGACCCTGTTGTACAGTCTCATTGCAAACTCATCCACTATTGATCTCCGTCATAACTGTAAAAGTCCCTGTGCTACCATCTGGTGCAGAGACCCTTATGTAATGACCATATCACCTTGCATGGACAAGTTTCTTTTTAGACTGTCCTTCAAAGGAGGTTCCAGACTTCGAGACATAGAGAAAAAGCATGTGTACTCTTCATTGCCCAAAGTATGCTACAACCAATGTGTTGTCCAAGGGGATCCTAATGCAATGCCTTATTAGGGTCTCACATACTTGTACGGCTAGAAACACTGCCTGTATTTCTAGACTGTTGAAATGAAAGGTCAATTCTTCCTGAGATAACAGTCCCTGAAGAACTAATCCCACTGGCTGAATCTGATGTGGATGTGTACAAAATGAGGTTGTGTGAATTGTGAATTGTAGTGCCAATTAGAACCTGGTCCTGATCTAGGGGGCGCTCACCAGTTATTATGTACTTTTGAGAGTGACGTATGTAAAGTGAAGTTGTTTGCATTTAAAACATGCACAGTGGAGAGAATGTTGGCATATCTCTATGTTACTTTGATATAATGTGGCTGACATTTCTTTGGATATTGTAATTGTGGAAATTGTACATGATCTTAGCACACTGCTAACTAAAATGTCTGCTCGCCTTGTGCTCCAAAAATCAGCCTGAATTTGTTTAAAGTACACTATCCTTAGCACCTGTTAAAATAGGGAAAATGAATTTTGCCAGACTAGACAATACCAGCTTCTGAAAGTGCAATGAATGAATTATCAAATATATAAAATGTAAAAAAGTTATTGGCTCTTTTTTGAACAACTTACCTCTGAAGTTCAGGAAGTGAAAATGACCAAATGGAGCTAGCACTTTTTGAAAGGTGCACATCTGGAGTAAGGCCAAGCTGTATACTATATAACCCATACTATACCCATCAATCATACACCAAAATAAAGGGAATTAAAGGTTCTTTGAACAATACCTAAGATATACAAGGTATTTTTTAAATAGCCAGTATAACCAGTGAGGAAACCAGGGGAAATTCTTTTTCTTTAAAATTCTAACCCTATGCAAAATACGAAACTGTTGAGTGCCACCCTAGCAACCAACTCAGGTAATGACAAAAAGCAGATCCCAGAATCAATGAGCCAACATTGTGTCCTTATGTGGTCCCCAGTTTGCTAGGAACAGGAACTGGAGAGGATACAACTGGAAGAGAAACAGGAACTGGACAGAAAGGATGCAAACGAAGTCTCCCTTAAGGAACTAATTCTGAAGCTGCATTCAAAGTTCCCTGATGAGAGATGCAATGGTGCGCAAATAACAAAGTCTTGACTAAAAGACCCTCTGCGAGGAACAGAATCTAGGTGAGCCAAGGCCATCTGCAAAGAACACAATCTAGGTGATCCTGTCTGGGGAAATGTGAACTATACCCTGACTGGTGAGGAAATTCATCCCCTCATACACTATGTCCTGAGATGGGATACAATCCAGCTTCTCTAGGCTGGGGATTAAACCCAGCCAAGTCATCATCAGCCAACATTTTCCATCAACCAGTCATCAAAATATTGGATGATTGGGACCCTGATGCATACCTTCACATCCCCATCTTCCTAGCCCATAGGAAATACCTCTGGTTTTGTCTTTGCCAAGGGGTATTTAATTGTGAGTTCATCTGTTTGGCTGTAATAGCAGCTCATTTGATGTCTTTAGGGGTCTCAATCATCCAATATTTTGATGACTGGTTGATGGAACTTTATGGATCCAAATTTTGGAACTTGAGGTCAAGTTCACCCAACAAGAAGGGGTTTCCACTGGGCAATATTGGCAGGATTGTTTTGAACAAATAAAGTTTACAATCACTGGCACTGTTCAGGCACCTAATAGCTAATTTTTAAGAACTTTATGCTTTGATAGTGGTCTTTAAGAACACATGAGAACCTATTTACTTAGACTACAATACTGGTATTAAATGTGTTAACTCAGACATGTGAAAAAATAAGTAGGCATTTTCTTTATGATTTCCACATATATGCCAAATATTAGCAATGAATAACTTAATTTCATAGAACCTTTCATACCCTAAGGGATCCCACAGGATGATGCATAGGTCATGTGACTAGTCAATATGCAAAGTCCAAAGTGATGGTCAGTTCATGGTTTTAGCTACTAATGAAGTTTTTGTAGATTTTCCAGTAGTTCAGGGTGTCATCTTGCATTTCAAGACTCTTGTAAAAGACAGACAGAATTGGAATTACACTGTTTCCTTTACTTTGCACTAAGTGTACAGTGATTCCTTCCTACATCAAAGTTTCAGTGCACTGGTCAGCACTGCTAACATAATGGCATTATTAATGGTGGATGATGCACTGTGAGCACACATCTAAAAACCAGACTCCCACTGCACATGGATTTTTTTGCAAGAAACTAAGACCAACCATGCAGGGTTACTGATGTACAAAAGGGTTTTGTTTTTGTAGGAAACACTGCAAATATATCTAATATCGATATGGTTCATGACACAGAGATTGGGCATGTTGTTAAAGCTCGTGTCACGGGCGCTGCTGAGCACTCATTTCAATTATCAGGCTAGTTTCTTCCTCCTCTTTTGCAACTATTTCTAGTGTCAATAAGGTTCATGATCTGAGATCAGGCATGTTATTGCAGCTCATGTCATGGAGCTGCAGTGCAATCATTTTGAATCAAAGGTTAGTTTCACCCTCTTCATTGCAACTATATGTAGTGCTGATATGGTTCATGAACCCTATTACTGGAGCTCATGTCAAGCGGCTGCAGAGCAATTATTTTTCAATTTGAAGGGCTAGTTTTGCCCTCTCTGTTTTGAACAACATCACAAGAGTCATGTCACACAAACATGGTTACTTATGGACCACATAAATAACCAGTGCACTGCAAATGAACAGTTGTGACAGCAACAAGCTGATCTCCTAGAAATGTCAACATGAGCTGGCAATCAAGATTAACATCCTAAAATGACAACCTCATTACCCCTGGTACTTTCTCTACTTTCATATGTAAAAAGCTGACATTGTTACATCTGAATGTGTTCATAATCAAAAGGTTAACTATCCATTTGGCAAATATGCATCACCAATTTTTCACAACATATTTCACAGAAATATATTTGACACATAAAATGAACATATATACTCATGCCTGCTTTTTAAAGACTTAATCAACTGAATAACTGCAGTACAGATTACATTTGTTTGCTCATAAATGCATGGAATTGAATGTCACCTACAGAGATATATACATGATGTTTGTAAATGATGGGTACATACGAATATGTACATTTTGCCCAAACCATGAAAAAAGTGTTTCAGAGTAAGTTTGGCAATACACAGGCCTAAAGACAAAACTGAAGGCAAATTTAACTGAGTTCCCTGGCACACATTTATTATCATGCAAGTCCAAGGAAAAAGAAAATATTCTATATGCATACAAATAAGGCATCAGACCTAGAATGTGTTCTACTCTTTCCTGACACTCCAATTACTAGTTGCAGAATATAATATCCAGCTTCTATAGGGGACTTGGCATCCCAGGATCAGGTACATATTAGTACTATTAAATAATTCCTAAACTTTCATGATACTAAATTATTGTGATTTATAGTGTCTGAAGTTTCTTGCAATGGGATTCATTATCTTTATGGAGAAATGAAAATGTAGTCAATCCTCATGTTTCCATTATTCTCAATTTACAATGACGACACTTTGCTGACAATTATATTATTCCAGAAAGTACTGTACAAATTTACACTTTAATCTGTTTCAATAGATTTTTCCTGCAGAATTATAGATGGCAATAAATTAGCTCTCTGTCAATTAATCAGTCATTGTTGAACCTTGTAAAATGTCATTTTACATACATAGTAAGCGAAACTCGTGCAAAGAAAAAGCATTTAGTTCTACCTGGTCTTAATACACTGAAATAATGTGGGTGTAACTCTTAATTGTAACTGCACACAAGCAAGTACATATTGTTGATGGTGCAGTATTTCTTTTTGCAGTGTACATAAATGTTGGGCAACAGTGATGTTTAAGTGAATGTATAATCAAGATGCAGGTGTGCTGGACTATAGATAATTAATGGGTGGTCTGGTATTGAAGACTGAACCATACAAGTATTTGGATTGTATGTAAAGGTTCTAAAGAAATGACTGGATCAATGTTTCTCATTGACTTGTAACTACAGTCAGCACCATCCAATTTCATTTTTTGTAGGTAGCTATGTCAGATTATGGCATTTCAAGAAAACCTTGATATTCTGAGGAAACTGACAGAATTTCATGTAAATGGAGTACTGCATGCAAGCATTCAGGGATAGCTAGATGCTTTTGTGACAATCTCTAAGTGCTAATGTATGAAATGCAGTCAACTGTAATAACATCTAAACATGGAATCTTCCAGCAAAATAATTAGAGAAATGTTCATTGGATAATTATATTGTCATAGTGATATTCCAAGTTTTAACTTAGAAATTTTTCTTTTTCTCTTTTGTATTTTTCTGGTAAGCTTTAGTAAATGAAGGCCATATTTACAGAATCAATATCTTACAATATGGGTTAAATGACAAAGGTTTTTTTAAAAATTTCATCATAATGTTTGTTATTTAGAAATAGCCACAAATGCATTCAAAAAAATAGTAAGAACAATATGTGATGTGCAAAAAATCCAATTCCTCTGTGCCACAACACAACATGCATCATGTGAAACATGGACAGGATGAACAATCTTCCGACCAATGGCTCATTATGCATTTCATATCTGTATTTTATCTAATACAGAACAATGGAAAAATTCAGTCTGATTGTCAAAATGAAGTTTCATTGAGTTTTCAGCTGATTCAAAACATAACAAAGTAGAATAACAAAACTGGTGGAAAAAAACTGATCCATAGGGCATCAATGTCGATTGGCATCAGGTGTTCATTAGAAAGGTTTTACCATGTGCATTTAACCTCTAATTTGCAAACAACTGGGAGTACAACAATTTCAATCACTTCTTTCAGAATTAAAAATATATGGAATTTCCCAGAATTTTTCTCAATAAATGATAACACAAACAGAAACCTGCAAACTTCTCAAAATCAATGGGGTCAGCAACAAAAAAATGGAGGTTTAAATTTTTTTTAAAATTTGGCATGATGTTCTGTAATAATAACTACATTTGCTTAAAGCAAGAAATTCTTACTCTTCAGGTATTTGTTCTTAGAAAGTAAGTCAACATCTGACAAAACATTGTCAATTTACAACCATGAAGTGATGTAAAATATTAATGCCTAAAGGATGTTCTGCAACAGCATATAGGATTATTTTCAATTCTATTCATTAACATTAGGAGACATACTTTTATTCTTAACCTGTGTACAATTCACCAAAACTGAATGATTAAATAATGAATGAAAAGATTTAACATGATTCCATATCAGAAGATTGTTCACACGCAACTGCTAAATTAAATGTTATAATCCATCACATGCATTGTCTATGTAAGTCTCATCTCATACCCTCCATAATTTATTTCTGTCCCTAGGGAAAGGCGCTTTGAACCCTTTACTGGTACTGTGGGCCATATGTATTTCATAACGTTCACATATGGTATTAGCTTCCTCATCTTGGGCCTAAAGTATTAAAGACAGCATTTATAAAGATAGACATCACTGATGTTGGATAGACTTGTAGCCACGAGTTTCAAATTTTTTTATACATAACGTCACATAAAATTATGAATTTTTACATCAGATGAGGTGACTGCTGTGATATTCACTTAAAACATTTTCAAAAATTTATAATTATGACATGCATCAGGGTAATTTTTATCATCTGAAAAGTCCATTATATGTTTAAAAGCAATGATCTAAAAAATCTTGTGCCCAGACCCCAGGGGCTACCAGAATGTTGGGTCTCGGCTACCATCATTAATGAAGTCAGGCAGCCCTGTGAACTATTAGATAACTTCAATCATGCTGTTTATGTACAATACTGGACTTAATATTATCAGATTTAGTTCCTGGTAACTGGCGGGGCTACCATCTAATTTTGAAATTTGTCAGAACCTGAAAGAGGAATTTAAATTGCTCTGGACAAGTGATTTCAATTGTGAAAATTAAATATTTGAGCTGCTTACTTCCCTTTACTGTGATATCACTGGAATGCTATCAGGTTGAGGTGGTTTACCTTATACTGACAACAATTTGCTATTAACATTACTGTCCTATGCTGTAAAAAGGCAAGTGTGGTGTGGTTGTATTATTTGTGTATGCAAACAGAATGTGGGTTTTGTTTTTGCTCTCCCTGCCTTTCAACTCATCTAAGGTCTTGCTTACATGAAGCTTCAAAGCCAACTTGGTTCAAATCTAATGTAATACAGTCTGCAAAGCAGAGTATTCCATTGGTAAGATTCTGAATTAGCAATGCCTGATGATAAGCTGTTTTTCAAGGGCCATAACTCCAAGAAAAATTTGCAGAAAGTTCTCACATAAAACTTGTGAGATCTTTTGTTGGGATGAAGTTGTACAGAGAATTTGGTTGAAATATGCCGAACTCTTAAGATGATGCTTGACAGCCAATTTGATTTAAATTTTTAGTCTTTTCAGTGATAATGGTGACAAATCATGATAGAAATTAAGAATTTGTCTTTTTCATACAGTAATAATTACGATCTTGCCCTTGGCTTTTTTATTACTTGCTAAATAAGGAAATGTTCTAAATTGTTATGTATACATTTTGTATTAATTGTTGAATAATACATTCAGTCCCTGTAGTGTGTGTGTGTGTGTGTGTGTGTAGTTTACAGTGATGCCTAGCACTGGGGCATCATGCCGCAGACATGTAGCATGATGTCCCACCCAGTCACATTATCCTGACACCAGGCCAACCAGTCCTAACACTAACCTCTTAATGCTGAGCGCCAAGCGAGGCAGCTGTTAGTACCATTTTTATAAGTCTTTGGTATGACTTGGCTGGGATTCGAACCCACAACCTAATGCATCTGAGGCAGACGCTCTAACCACTTAGGCCATTGGTGCGGTCCCTTCCTGTAATAATACTTTTTACCCTTCCTGTAGTAAAAATACCAATCAATATTTATGCATCCCCAGGAGAATACAATATTTAGATGTGATTTCTTCCCATACATTTGCCAATTAGTATTAATAAATCACTACAACTGTAATATTGCTCACAAAGGACTCTTAATGATTTTTTCCTAGTGATAACATCAATATATACTTTTGACAAGCAATACCATTGAAACTCCAATTTGTACAGACAGCTCAACTTAACAATTACTTTGGTGTCCATTTTTACACCTCCATTTATCTATCTGTTCACACCCTTGATTAACCACAATGTCAAAGTTATTTTACTTTCCTCTAAGGTATTATTATCTAGCTCAGCAGAAGGCAGGATTGATGAAAAGGGTGTCTCTTGTTATGGCAGTGAAAACACTGAATCCACCACCCTACCACTCCAGGCATACATATTACGTAGGTACAGGTCATTCTCCATAACTACACTACAATGTGTAATACATTAAACAAACAGTAACACTTTGTAAAACTGGCCAAAACAGGAACAGAACAGTCCTAACAATCATATTTATTCATTCTGAATGATGATGATTTAACTGAGAAAACAATTACCTACTAATTAACAAAATCAGGTACTTATTATTTTATCAAAACTGACAAGTTAGTACACTGCTGTATTGGAGTGACCCTTAAATTAAAATACAGACAATATGATAACAGCTTAAAGTGCTATGAAATTATGTATGATCTAACATTTTGTCTTTACAATTTACGTAGTGTTAAGTGTAACATGCATGTAATGCAACGGAACTCTGCAACATCAGAATCAAGGGAAGTAAGCAATACAAGACCATTTACTTAATGTGCTTTCAAATAAATCACATATTTTCTAATAAAGTTCTTTTTTGACATTTTTACCCATAAAAGCTACCAGTAGTTTTCCCTGATCAGTGATGAATACAATACTGCATTAAAATGAAAACATAGTTTACTTATTTATGTCACAATATGCTATAAATATAGGCTTGAAAATGTTATCTTCTGCAATAGATATTTCTAAATACACACCATCATGAAACTTTCATGATTGCATTGACTGATCTCCATTGTTGTTTGTACAGTTTGGGAACAAAATTTAATGGTAAAAAATTCCTTTAATATGTTCCATTTCAAATGTTGTAATTTATGCTTTTGTAAGTTACAATATTTTTCATTTTCATTGGACTCGCCATCTATCCAAAAGATATAAATTTTAAGATCATATATAAATGTCACCAAACAAGAAAGTCAACATATGTAATTAATTCAACATAGTTAAAAAAAACAGTTCATATTTCTTTATATGTGTTCTACTGTCATAGTATTCAATATTTTGACCATTTTATACTATATATCTGCTGTTTTTATTTCTACATCATAAATCTATAGAGAAAAAGATTAATAAAGATATGTTTTTGCAGTTAAAGTTTATATGAGGAGACAACTTATTTGTCATTATTTTTCATCAGCTCTCTCTTGATTGCTCATTTCCATTCCCACTGATGATTGCTTATATGCCTAAATCCTTTTTTAAACATTTCATTGAGTAAACTGCAAGGCTAACTTGAAAAGTTCTTCATAATACTTCCTGGTTTGACAAAGTATAATTGGTAGATCTCTAGTTTCTGGACTTGTCCTCATTTAGAAATTAAGAAGAGGAAAACAGCAACTTTTCTGTTTTCAATTTGTACGCATATACTGCACAAAATTCATTAATTTGTTTTTACCTGAAATGACCATGCAATCATTAAACTGAAATGTCTGTGGCTGGTTGACTCATCTAGGATGATATTACACATAACAACAAACCAGACCTTAGTCAAGGGAGTTGATACAGTCAGTAAATTTGGATAATTTTAACAGTACAATTTGGGAATTTGACTGGAGTACATTTTGGGCCAGATAATATTTTTCCATCTATACATAACAGTTAACAAATATCATACAAAAAATACATTTTTCTCCATAATTAACATTTAAATATAAAACTGTATGTTATTAATATAAATCAAAAAGTAAACAACAGCAACAGCAAAGCTAAACAATATCTAATTGTGAATGTGGACTCAATTTGAGGCATTTCATGACTACAAGACTAGGTACAGTATGTCTCATTCAAACCAGAAGACATATACACAACCATCTGAAATAATTATGCTATTAAAATGTGAAAGACAATTTCTACAGCTACAGAATTAATATTTTCATTAAAAAAGTTTAAAAATAATTCGTTATGTGAAATATTAGATCTATATAACTCTTAAAAGCTGCAGATACAGTATCCAGGAAGCAATATGAATGAAAATTTCTTTGCTAAATTTCACTGATAAAGCAAAAAGATTGATAGCAGTAAAGAAATTCAGCAGCAGTATTTTACCTCTTTCATTGATGAAATTACTTTCTCTATTACTGGAGGATTGCTTATAAAAGTCATGTAGGGCCGTGCTTGCAGCTGAAATAGGGACAGTCAAAATTAAGAATTTTAATCTTGTATCATGAAACCATGTTCTGTTTTCTCAACTAACACAAAGAAAATGTAGAAATACAATTTGACACAACATGACGATTACCACCAACTGATGAATAACCATGTGTGCATCAAGGAAGACAATTGATGACTCAAGTCTATGCAACAAGGGACAAAGAAATTAAGGCTCACTCTCACTCTATGCCTCTTTAAAGACGTATTATGAGGGTATGAGGGATAAATTCCATAATTGAGTATCTTTAAAGCACAAAACTGTGTCAACTTATACACCTTGATAAAACAGAACTATCAATTATTTATAAATTTTATATAAGCATTTCAAAAGCTTGCTGCATATTGATCAGAATTATGACTTTTTAAAACAAAATGTTATGCTTTGCTTCATGCATTTTGCAAGCACCTCAGACCTGTGAGATAAATGCAATAAATATAGTAATTATTTTTTTTATAAAACAACAGTCCATTTGCAAGGCAACATTACATGTCAATATGAAACATGATTTGGGTTGCTCTGAATTAGACAAATTGCAGGACTGGAAATGAATCTTGATCAACTTGATCAAAAGAAAGATGGGGTTAAAAATACCTACATGGGCATGTTTTTGCATTGTCACAATTTTTTAATACTTCCACGTTTGATAAATGTGGGTGTATACATTTTCAAAATTGGTGCTTGTTTCATTATTTTATAAGTTACATCTCTTTGATAATAACTAATTTGAATTTCCACGTGGATGAATTTCTCAATCGAGAAAGCTTCGAAAATCACAAAACTTAAACAACATGGACATTTCCCACATATGTAGTGATAAATGATTGCCAAAAATCAACATATAGTAAAAACAGCTCAATATTATCTTTGCTGCTCTTAAATCATGCAATTCTGTGCAGTTATTCAATTTTAACATAACTGGACAAATGCATGGTAATAAATAGGTCCAATTTAAAAATTAATATTTTCTCATGAACATTCACAGGGATTTCATTTCTTTTCTAGGGTGATAGGAAACTGATCTTGAGCTTATCATTTTTAAAAGATTTGATCAATTTGAAGTGAAAGTTTTAAGACAAAAATTTCTACTCTTTGAAAAGATGCATAATTTCAAACCATGTTTACCCTGGAGCTAATTTTTGCCGTAAAAGACAACTTGAAACTGTCTGAATCATTATTTACATCATTAATAAAAAAATCCCCACCAGTGTTTATATACTATCTACAGTACTGCTATGATATCAGGAATTTTTTAAAAAGGGCTCTAGGTGCCAAAAATGGGTACTGGACCAATTAAACATTTCTGAAATCATGCAGAAATATCTTTTTTTAATTTACTCTCTAAAATATTGCTTCTTTGTTAAATATGATCCTAAAACGATGAACCTTGGTTCCATTCCAAATCACCCTGGAAATGTTTCTGGATAGTGGGCATAAAACTCCAAGTGAACTTTTTAAAGCTGCATTCCATCTCCATAAAGGCTAAATGGAGATAATGACATAACATGACTTTATGGCCCTCTCATCAAATAAAACAGAAATACATAGCAATCTTTAAGCCATAGTCAAGAAATAAGAGGAATTCTGATGCAGGGGATGGGTGAGGCAGAATTCTGTAACTATGGGTAAATGAGATAATATATTCCAAAAATAAAAAAAAATGTACAAGGGGCGAATTATTGTATGTTATGTCATACTCATGCCTAACAATATATAAAAAGTGATGAAAAGATCAGCAAATGCAAATGGACACAGCCTGCTCATAATTAATTCATCTGTTAGCAAAGGTTAATACAGAGCACATTTCCACGTTTAATTATCATCAGATGATTTGTGAATTATGTAAAACCTGTTCTGCCTCAAAAAGTATAGTCTCGTTTTAAAAACTTCCATATCTCAGAAAATAATCAACACTATTTGTATTCCACAACATTATGATTTTCAAAATCAACACCAGAGTGTAATCAACACTATTTGTATTCCACAACATTATGATTTTCAAAAATAACACCAGAGTGAAATCATCACCATTTGTATTTCACAACATTATGATTTTCAAAAACAACACCAGAGTGAAATTAACACTGTTTGCATTCCACAACATTATGATTTTCAAAAACAACACAAGAATGTAATCACCTCTATTTTCACAAGTCTCCAGTAGCCGTTGTAAACATCACAATGCAGAAAATAAATTCAGACTAAAGTAATCTTGGCTCCATTTCCAACTAATCATTTTTTGCATTTTTTGATTACAATATTTACTCTTAAATGGCACCATGCATCCAGTATTGTGCTGACAGAACGTAAAACCTTCTGTCTACCCATGTACCCAATTGCCTATTATAAGAAATAAAACAATAAGAACATTCTTTTCTATGATATTAAAGCAGAGGTATTATTATCAGCCAAAAAAACCCAGAAATTAATGTTGTTGTATTCATTTTTAAATGTTCTTAAAATCTGCTTGACAAGCTAATATCATTTTCCACCCCTCTGACACCTGAATTTACTGGGTGAAAGTCGTGGGCTTTAAGTAATTTTGGAGTGACACTCAGCCATACAAACATAGTTGTGCACCAATAATTACTCTGTTTAGCCACCACAGCTGTGATCTCATTAGAAAAGGACACAGCATGTAGTCCACTCATCTAATTCCTTTACCCATTCACATGTACAATACACAGCTAAACTGCCATGGGTAACATGTCACAATATGCAGTGTACAGTCATTAATATGGAAAGCTTTCCACTGAATATTTACTCCTACTTCCAACTGCATTAGTAAAAAAGGCTTTCTGAGTAGCTTAGTACATCTAGCATGGATTATAAACACAACGATTTAACGCATATTTTTAAAGCATAAAATGCAGTTTGTGGTGACCTCTAGCTTTAAAAGGTTTAGTAGTAACAGAGATACATCCAATAATCAAATTTCTTGATTGGAACATCAACAGCACCCATTAAATTCACTCTGAACATAAAATTTTAAAAATGTCACTGACACATGAAATACAGGTCATGGAATAAAAGCTCATGAAGTCAAGAGTGGAATACAAACACTTAATAAAAGTCAATAAAAGATGATATATTGACCATGATAAACCTCATTTTTTGCAAGGATGAGGTAGTATCAGAAACAGAGTCTGAGAAATGAACATCAATACAACATTTCACAAAGTTAATCATTGATCACAATGACCTATTTTTATGAAGGGGTAATACTCATCATGATATATCCTTCACCAAATTTCCTGAGTCAGCATATAACAGTATATACACAATGTGCAAAAAAGATCTATATGATCTTGAGCTAAATGTAGAAACTGAACTCAAGCCAGTAAAATGTGAAACATAGGTCACTGTGACCTTATTTTGTGGTAAGGGTACAGTACTTATAGAGATACATACAATTATATAGTTTAATGATTCTAGCAAGAACAGCTTAATAAAAAAATTTCAATCACAATATTTAACCAAAGTCAATGAATCATGAAATATAGGTTATAATGACCTACTTTTGTGCTGATTGTACAGTATTCATCAAGATGCAACCCCTAACTATATTTCATGATTCCAGATATAACAGTATTTTTACAGTGTGCATAAATGCTATGCTCAAATCTGAGCTGATTGCAACACCTTAACCAGGAATATACATCTAATGTACATGTGCAAAGTCTGCCCCCTCACTGCACACTGTTACTATGGACCTAGGAAGAAAGAATGTTTGTACATACGTACATGTTTTTATCTGTGAGGACACCAATGCTGACAGCAACACTAGTGGTAGCTCTATAGCTTTGATCTATTTCACTAATGAATTGACATGGTCAATCAGGATGGATTTTGGTGATTAGAAAATTAATTTACATAGTTATGAGCTTCAAAAAACAAGTTTGTCATCTTAGCTAAAAAGTAATTCTGGAGGGAAAATATTTCTTTGCTAAAGATAAGTAGTGAAGCAACTGTTTCTTTGTATCTGTGCTTTCCACTGGGTATTGTTACTGTTAAAAAAGACAAACAAATTGAAAGTGGATGAAAAAGAAAACAAGTCAAATTCAGTCTGTAATTTGATGAGTAAAAATTGTGCATAAGGACCACAATCAGATTAAAAAATTCACACTTTGCCTGTAACAAAAACAAATTCTTCTCAAATACTTTCAGAGCATGCCAAATTCCACATGTGTTAAGCTGCTTAGAAAAGACAGACTGCATAAAACATTTTTATTGTTTGTTGATTGAAGATGTCAATTTATTTGTGCCATGTCTCACAGTGGGGGTAAAAAAGAGGTATATTTAACAAGAACAAACACATTCTCCATTGTTTCCTATGTAAATAAAATCCTTGTTGTTTAAATGACAAATCATGTATCATACATTCTCAGTGCCCATAAAACTGACTAAATCAAGTGTAATCTCTGTTTAATGAAAATTTACTGAATTTAATCTTAATCTTGGAGAGCAAAAACACATGTAACTGTATGCAGATTTGCAAAATATCCAGCTAGTGCTAGGTTTCAGGTCTAGGTCAAAGCCCCGGTCAAACTACTCATTTTACTCCCATAATATGTTGCAAGTGCTTGATTTTCCTTGACAGATTTAAAACAGTATAGATAAATGTATATATTCATGTGAAAGTCACTTTATTTTGAACTTATAATGTCCAGATTCTTTCTGACAATGGATAAACACTCTGAATGTTTCATTTACTGCCATATTTGAACAATCTTTCCTAATACCAGCCATGACTAAAAACATAGGTGTGCCCTATGAACAGATACCAAATGTTTCACATTTTGTTGGGTGGGATGGGCCTGAAATAATACAAATAATGTCACTTAAATAACTGGCAGAATTCTGACAAACATACAAAAATTTGAACACATTATTCTACTATGATAGTCAAAGTTTTGTTTTTCACTCACAGAAAATTATCTCCATAACATGTGATTCTTTATTCCGTATAAAAATCCATGCAGCTAGCTAATGAACCAGTTTCTTGTACAAGAACACATAACAATGAATATTAGATTTTTCTAAATGACAAGTTTATCAGTAACATTTTACATTGTTTCAGTATACATGTACTTGGTAAAAATCTGAAGAATTTTTGATAAGTTACAATTTGGGAAAGGCATACAAATGGATGAGTAGTTCATACAAGGCAACAAGTTTCAAACTGAAATCTAGATACATGTATAGACTGACACAAACTGTCACTTGAGAGCCACTGCAGCATTAATTACTGTCTAATCCTCCTTGATTATGCAAATGTTTATCTTTTTCTACATTACTTTAAATCTTAAAGAGCTGGAATTAATCTGAGACTCCACAATCCATCAGCAGCTTTACATCTCATATCAGTAGTTTCTCCTTCATGCACCTAATGCACTCAAGTTCCCAAATTAAGAAAAACACTCAAGTACTCAAATTAAGAAAAACACTCAAGTACTGAAATTAGAAAAACACTCAAGTACTGAAATTAAGAAAAACACTCAAGTTCCCAAATTAAGAAAAACACTCAATTACCCAAATTAAGAAAAACACTCAATTACCCAAATTAAGAAAAACACTCAAGTTCCCAAATATCTTTTTCAAAGAAATAAACCTTTCAAAATTCAATTGCCATGATGCTAGACAGATTACTCCCAAAGTAGAAAGGCATTATGCCATGATGCTAGACAGATTACTCCCAAAGAAGAAAGGCATTATGCCATGATGCTAGACAGATTACTCCCAAAGTAGAAAGGCATTATGGTTGTTTTTTTAAAAAAAACATATTATACGTCCCGTGTTCAATGGGATCATCAGGGGCAAAACAAGGCCCTAATCACAATGTAGATATAAAATACTGTGGTTTCAGTGTGTGTGTGTGTGTGTGTGAGAATTTTGATGGTTTTGCAAAAAGGGGCATTTTTGTTTGTTCTTTAATTTGTGGATTGAAACTTGCATATTTATTGGCATTCAGTTTGTACATTAATTTATATAAATACCCAAAACAAAGAATAAACAAGAAAAATATGCCAAGTGACTTGAATAGTCAAACATTGCCATAGCCAAGATGAGCACAAATCAAACACCTGTAAGATCAATCCCTTACACTATATTTTCCTCCAAGTGCTCAACAAACAGAGTCAACAATACCAAGCCAAGCAGTGACTGACATATATATCTTTTACTTAAACCACCCTCCATACTAAAGCACCATCAGTATGTTATTGATAATGTCATCATCACATATTTGAACCAAACATGACAAACTGACCCTTCCTCAATGTAATCAGCAGGCTATGGCAACCTTTGATGAGTAATGGAGGAAACCGACTCACAGTAAAATCAGGGATCAAAGTTGACTCAAGCAAGCTAGCATTTTGCAAGTTACAATTAATAAATTGCTAACTGAAAAATAACAAAAGTTTTTAGCATTGATATTTTGTATTCAAATTTCAGGTTTATTCCATATTCTTGTGGACAATGAAAATAGCCTTATTTTTACCTGTTGAAAATATTACAACCATCAAAATTCTGCTAGTGCTAAAAAAAGTATTAAATTTCAAGCCCTGAAAATAGGAGAGATCAGTCCTTCCATGACTTTGGGAAAGCTGGACTTCTGTAATTTTTTAGCTTTGGGATTATATATGTTGCAAACATTTGGGTGTAGCAAAAAATACACCGGCAAGGTTATTCAGTGGGTTATTTTTCAAAAATCAGTGAATAGTGAACTTGCATGGGCGGTAATTTTATTTATATACATCAATTGTAATTTGATTTATATACATCATTTGTAATTTGCTTTATATACATCATTTGTAATTTGATTTATAGACATCATTTGTAATTTTATTTATATATATATCATTTGTAATCAGCACTTGTGCTTCAAGCAATAGTCTTCATATTTTACAGTCTTGCTGTTCCTTTGGATTAAATATGAGTTGATGAAATAATATCTGCTTTTAGGGGTATTTAAACAGGAAAATTTGCTACATGTAATTAAAAGTATACCTGCATTTATCTATGCTTTATGTACATGTAATTAAAAGTATACTTGGATTTATCTATGCTTTATATACATGTAATTAAAAGTATACTTGCATTTATCTATGCTTTATGTAGATTATTTATTCAAATGGATCACAACTACTTAAATCTTAATTCACAGAGACATAAAATACAAGGAGTGCAATTTCATCATTATTGTATTGGTAGTTTTTTTTTAAAGTAGTTTTATTAAAATTAAGAATATGACCAATTAGTACTGAATTTTACATTTTGTTCTTCATGTTATTATACTTTGGGTGCTTTTTTCATTTTCAGTAATATTTATACTTAAATACATTATGATCTTTCTCTTTTTTCCACTCTGTATCCTTACTGGTCTCAAAACACACTGATTCAAGGCAGAATGGAAAGTTACCAGATACTGTATATATACCGGTAATATACATGTTCACGGAAACAAGTAAACTGTTATATAATTTTTTTTTCCAAACGGATTAAAATAAAACCAACACAATCTAATATTGTATTACAGTAATGAAGTTGAATTATCAAATAGTTGAGCTTTGTTGATCACTAGGAACAAAAAGGGGGGAGGTACTTCTGCACCGCATATGGCACATTTTTCATTTGATCTCTACATTTATGGTTTGCAGCAACCATGAATGCACAAAAATTGGTACCCCATCAAAAACTGTGAAACCACAGTATTTCAAAATCATGCAGAATTTCAAATTTCAGCATGTAAATCTAAAAAAAAATTATTTATTATGTTTTACACAATACACAACAAAAATTAATGATAGCTCAAATATTTATTCTTCAGCTATATAAATGATATATGCATCTTATTTACAATTTTGGCATATATTGGGAGCAACTCTGTGGCACACAGCTTTGACTAAGTTGTAAGCATACAACAAGAAATACATGATACGGACAGACTAAGGAAAAAATATAGTAGAGTATGGTGCAACTAACTATGGAGTTGCAACAAGCACCTTATCTCTAAGCATGCAACTGGCAAAGTGGCTGCACATCAAAACTTGAACTACATCAAAGTTTCTAAGGAGCTGATAGAGGTACAGGTATTACTGGGGGCAAAAGAATAAAGTAACATGCAATGAAAATGTAGTGTAATTGAAGTCATCAGATGAAACTGCACTGAGTGCCCCCAATATATAGTTTTCTTTTCTTTTATATATATATATAAGAAAGGAAAGCAATATAGCAAGCCTCGTATACATGGCACATACAATATTTGATATGAATACTCTAGATGAAGCCACATTCTGAACATAAGGAAAGCGTATTACCCAGTGCAGAGAGAATGAAAACACTGGAAATCAACTACAAACACAGAAATTTTAGTGCTTGCCGTAACCAATGTCCTGACACATGAACATATCTGGTATAACAGGTGGTCAACCAGTCCGAAAAGTCTTGATTAGGTGGTCTTCCATGCAGATAGCAGCTGTCATGGTATCAGCACCAATATGAAAGGAGTGTCCACTATACAAGTCTTGATCCACATGAAGAGTTTGAAATGAACTGCATAAAACATGTATGAACAAAGTTCGTGTCAGTGCCTGGTTAGATGGATTCACAAACAATGGGTCCATTGAAAGAGCACCCATGCTTTTACACACTTGCAGGAATTTCACCATTGCTGAATAGGTACATACAGAGTTATTTGTCTGGAAATAATACAAAGTAACCCCTCTGCAGAAAGGATCAGTTTGGAGGATTTAAGTTTTAAAGTAAAATAATCAGAAACATGTTGAAGACATAAACGGAGTTCAGTATCAAACTTGCCAGTAGAAACAGTAAATTCTCCACCGTAAGAAGCCTAAAAATAGAACACATGACAACAATTTCAAATTTCAGCATTTAAATCTAAAAAAATTTATTTATTATAAATAAACCATTTTCCAACACTGATTGACCCAAGTCCCATTTCCAATCACCAAAGAATACCCAGTACATACATGCCTAGCATATCTGCCATCTTCAAAAAACTGTATTGAAATAACAGGAAGTGCTACATCTCTGTTGTCCATGTAAAATTCTGGTACAAAGAATTTTAATTAGTGATCCTTCATTGTAAAAGTAAAGAAAGATGACTACTCTAACAGAACTGAAGGAAGATTTCTATAATTTGGGGATTTTGCTTTCACCAATATGTACTAAACTAAGTGTTTAGAAATGTTTGAGAAGATTCAAAACAAACCACAAATATTTTCATTTTTCATACACATTGTATTACTTTTTCAGTGTACAAAAAATGTATGTATTTATAATTTTCAGGCATTTTGTAAATATCAAATGAATTTCACTTTAAAGCTTAATTATTAAGAATGAAGCTGTGAAAAAAATGACAGAACTGTTAATATCAATGTTCACACCCACGACACATGCAAAAGATTGGATATTTGCTTTCTCTGGGTGAATAATATATAGATATATATATATATATATTTAACCCAGGAGATGAAATATATCTCTTATTCATTTATTGCAAGTAAATTTTCTTTTTATTTTAAACTTAAACTTATTGGCTAGCAATATGTATAATAGACAGAATTAACATAAAATTCTCACTGTATCCCGCTCGACAATGTCATTGGTTTACTGTTATTCTTACCCTAACATTCAAACTTAACTTAAAACTCTGGCATTGACTGGCCAGTGTTTGAACATTATCCAGTTATATGAGTCTGTTTGAGCATATGAACAATTTTACAACCACAGACACAATGACTTGACATGACTCTATAATATTCTACAGATTTGTCAATAAAAATGATCACTAGGCTTGCTGCCATCCCACTGCAATATGTCAAAAAAAATTAATATTCTTCCTTTAAAAAAGCAAATTCTCCATAACACCCATTTTCTGCAATCCTGCTACAAAGTCTCTTTCCCCCAGCCAGGAGTCACTTACCTAAAACTTACCCAGCCTGAACAAGTAAAAATAACCAGAAATCTGATGGGTCAAGCAGCTAGTCTATGAATAAACATCTTGATGCATGAAAAGCTCAGTTTGAAAAACTCATTTACTGTAACAATGACTTTTTAACCCACATTCCTCAATCCAGGAGTACTCTCCTGAATCTAATCATCTTTTATTTTTGATCAGCAACCTGAATCTGCTCAAGGCATCGGTACGCTACCAGAATTAATTATATATTTCCTCAATTTTTCTATAGTTTTTATGAAATCTAATGCATTAGTTACAAGTTCAGTCATTATAACCAAGACTATCTTGTCTTAGGCATTAGCTAGGACATAACATGACAAAAATCATCAGAAGTTATTTTGCATTTTTTGGAAATAGTTGATTGAAATGACCAGAAGTTTGCAAATGAGCTTTCTGAAACTGGCTGAATCACACCTGTTTGCTTTGTCATGTGACAACAAAGTCAACCCAGCTGAACTAGGTGAATATTTTAATGCAATACTACTTAAACTGAATGCAAGTCACTGATTAGTAAATCTCCAGGGAAAATATATATGCAGTTTTTATATAAACATAACTACAGTACGATACAATACCATCTTATTGGCTCAATTAATGTAGCGACAAAAAATAAATGATTAGCTTGATTGGTGTATTGATACCTTAAATAGCCCTTTTGTGTAAAGTAAGATAAAACTATGTCTTCCAAGGAATAACAAGCAAGACATTAGAAATTTGTTGAATGTGGTATTTTGTATTTCTCATGTCAACTGTAGAAGATGTTTCTGTCCAACAGAAGTCTTTTCCAAACTGCGAAAGCATCTTCTGAAACTTCTAGTAATTTATTCATAGGTAAACAGTATTGTACAACATGTAAAGGCCCAACAATGAAATAAAACTGAGAGTGATAGACCATGCATACTTTCATTAAGAGTTTTTGTGTAAGCAGGGAATTTAACATTTATGTCATGACTCTTGCTACAGTGCTTATGCTAGTATCAATGACAAAGTTTTCTCACTTATACTACACTTTGATTCAGTGGTAAAATATGGCAAAATATTGAATGCAGAAATATTCTGTGCATTAACAGGCACCTCTAGGCAACTTGCTTGGCAAGTGTACCAAGTTTGGATGAAATACACTGCATGATTTGATAGTTAGGCTCAGTAAACAGAAATGGATTACAAACACACAAATATCACTATATCCCCACCCTGACATTAAACTGGGCTGAAAATAATTAACTATTGCACAGTGAATCAGAGTGAATTTAATTTATGGAGTACCTGTTTTCAAGCATCTCTTGGTTGCTGCAAACCACAAATTTAAAAACTCAACAATAGATGTTTGAAATGTAACTTACCTATCAGATGCATATTCACAAAAATTCATATTCAACAAAAATATAATTTTTGGTTGGAAAACCACAAAAACTGATTTAAATTCACATTGTACACTGACTGCAATATTGTTTGTTAAAAGAGCAAATTATTACAATCATATGAATTAAAATGATTTAAATAATAGTCATATGCCATCATTATTTACCTTTACTTTGGGCTGAAACATTGTTGAGACAGCTATTTCAAACACTCTTATTTTCATGCATTAAAATTAATTTTCCTCACCTAAAACCTTTATATAAATAAATCTGGTAGACTTAGAAATATTGAAGATTTTTGGCATGCTGTAACCAGGTGAATAGTGATTAAGATCATTTCTCATGCAATGAGAATTTTCTGAGTGTTCACAACAAAGCAACCCATAAGATGAGTCAATAAAGACAATGGACATCAAAATCTCAGTTGAATAGCGATATAACTATGGAGGACAAGACTGACAAATTCCTCCTAGATAGTGATAATCCTTTTGTAAATATTGTCTAATCTTGTAAATATACTTTTTCTTTCACATACTGGGAGAAGTTGTTCTTAGTTCACAGGAGTAATCAATTTTGTTAGCCTACACAAGGCTGTGAGAATATTATTTTGCAGTTGGCAATACTTTTAACTGTTTATGTGATACTGTGATTACACATCAACATACAGTCTACACTCATTTTTCTGATTAAAGCCACTTCATTTAACTTTTTGGGATAAATCCCAACTGTCCAATAAATAATTACTACCTAAAGGTGTTGTACTGTGCATTCAGATTCACTTGAGTACACATCTATTAGACATAATACTAACTGCCATGTTGTCTGTAATTTTTTTAATGCATTTTATCAACTATATTCTTCAGTTATACAAATATTTAAATTTAAAAAGAGAATAATTTTAATCTTAACTCATTTTTATGTTGAAAAATGCATATTTGTAATGAGAAAATAACTTCACTAAATGAAGAGTAAAATAAAATAATTTTCATGGAATGATGTTATATGATAATGAGTCCCTTAAAGGAACTGACACTTGACTAGGCAAAACAAATTTCCAGAAATTCAAGACCATTTTTTTTTTGTTTTAACTGCTGAGTGTTGATACCTATGATATTCTTTACTGATAACAAAATTTTCAAATTAGCTGCTGTGGTAGGCAAATTGGATGCTAGACTGGTATCATTTTCCTATAGGACCAAGCAGACACCATTATTAGTCTTTTTAGCAAAAACGACATATTAATATGACCATCTATTCAGGAGGAGTAGAGACAGAAAGATTTTCAAGACAGCTTTTGTGGCAGCCATACTGATGTACAATTGGCACTATTTTCATTTAGGACCAACAAAGTATAATAAGTACACTGGTGAACACCCATACTGATATAACCATCCATTTGAGATGAGTAGAGATAACAATATTTTGATGATGACCACAGATGGTAGCCATGTTGAGAGTCAATTATCATCAATATCATATAGGATCAACTAGACACCATTAAACTCTTCTGATGAAAAATAAAACCATGGAAAACTGACTTTCCATAGAAGAGGATTAGCCATAACAAGATTTTCATGATGACCACAATAACGGCCATATTGGATGTCAAATCAGCACCATTTTAGTTTGGACCAAGAATACTTTATAAGAAGTTTTCTGGTGAAAACCTCATGTTGATATGACCTGTTCTGGAGGAGTAACAACAAGAAGATGTTCAAGATGACTGCCTTGGTGAACATATTCCAAATGCACACCACTTCCATTTTGGACCAACTAGACATTATAAGAAGCCTTTCAGTGAAAACCCTGTGTTGATATTTTAATTTGTTCAGGAGAAGTAGTGATATTAAGATTTTCAAGATGGTCCCACTATGGTAGCCATACTGATGTCCAGAGGCACCGTTTTCATTTAGGACCAACTAGACATAATAAAAATTCTATTGGTGAAATCCCCATTTTCATATGACCATCCATTTAGGAGAAGTAATGATAACAAAATTCTCAAGATGACAGCAGTGGCAGCTATATAGTAGATGCGCAAGTGGTACCAATTCATTTCTGACCAACTAGACATTATAAGACAACCTCAAGTCAAAACAACTTTTCTTCAGGAAGATTAGTAATAGCAAGATTTTCATGATGGCTGATGTGGCAGCCATATTGGGCATTGAATCAGCATCTTTTTCATTTAAGAACAACCAGACATCACAAGAAGTCTTTCAGCAAAAACCCATGTTGATATGACCATCCATTCAGGAAATGCATGTTGATATGATCATCCATTCAGGAAACCCATGATGATAAGACCATCCATTCAGGAAACCCATGATGATAAGATCATCCATTCAGGAAACCAATGTTGATAAGACAATCCATTCAGGAAACCCATGATGATAAGATCATCCATTCAGGAAACTCATGATGATAAGACCATCCATTCAGGAAACGCATGATGATATGATCATCCATTCAGGAAACCAATGTTGATATGATCATCCATTCAGGAAACCAATGTTGATATGATCATCCATTCAGGAAACCCATGATGATAAGACCATCCATTCAGGAAAACCATGATGATAAGACCATCCATTCAGGAAACCCATGATGATAAGACCATCCATTCTGGAAACCCATGTTGATATGATCATCCATTCAGGAAAAGTAGCAATATCAAGATTTTCAAGAGAAGGCAAAATATATTCATTTTTGAGAGAGTATTGTAAACGTACATCAAATTAAAATGAAATCATCCAAATTCTGATCCTGAATTATTACTGTATAACAGCAATGACCCTACACAGTTTATAAATGAGAGCAATTTCTAATGTTCATACATTATATCCATATTCCATTCAGTTGCTTTAAGTAATTCATGTTGAGTATTATCACATAGCTGGTACAGTTTTCCTATAGTATGTGCAGTTTCATATTTTTGATATTACCACACATTAAAATATCACTTTTTATGATTCTGATTGGTCCAAATAAGGCCATGAAATTATTGTGCAGTATCCTCTTTACTGATTGGCTGCAATCATGGGAAAACTTTTTAACCATGCCTTCTGGAATATTTTGTTTTGAATGAACATTTTTGGCCACCATTTTTTGATTTGACTCACAAATGGAATTGGGGGAAAATGGTCTTGTCTGTTTCAATCTCGCCAATTTACCCCCACAGGGGTTTGTTATGTCATGTATAACATATCATAACATGAAAAATGTCAAAACCCCCAAGACAAGAACAATAACAACAAGTCAAACTATTGGTATTGTTCAGACGATAGAGAGGGTGGGGGTGGGGATGGAGGGGTGGTATATCTGTAGCATGGAATTCACCCTATAAACAAGCTTGGTTTAAATGTGAACTTACTGAAGTAAATAAACTCACCTTTGTTCAAAGATGAATGTAGACATAAATTAGTCTCCCCAACTGATGGAACTTTGTCAACCCCAGCATTTACATGGTAAATATGTGATGCAAGTGTGACTCATAAAGAGATTTGTTTACATCTTCTATACAATCTAATGTTCCAAATCAAATACTACAAATATCTGGTCACAAATACATTACAGTAAATATGTGTATTTCTGCATCTAGTAACCTTCTTTTCACAAAAATATCACAACAATGTAATGTTTAGGCCTAGTTGTGATGTGGAATTTCAATGTAAACACTGACACTGTGTTGTGTAGGTCAACTCAAACTGGTCCTGTGCACTGTATCAAACAATGTGACATCACACGCATTGGACATTTTGTGTTGACAAAAGTTTTGTCTTTTATAAAATGTTCTGTTTATTTGGTTGGATGCTTATTCTTTGATTTATAGTTAGCAAAAATGTATAATATACTTTCACTATTTTAACTTTGTTTGGGACTATTTTTTATGCACAACAAATGAAAAGGTACAGTATCTGTCAGAATGAATGAAATTTTTAATTCTGTCTAAATAATTTATACTGAAATAAAACTATGTAATAAAAAGAATCTCAAATGGGTAATGATTTAATATTAAATTAATGAAACTTGAACAAATGTCCAGCTTTTGCGAGCCTTGGCAAGCAAAAGCTGGACATTATTCAACTTGTTTCATAAATTCAAAATTCAATTGTTGCCCATTTGAGATCCTCTATTTATGACATCATTTGAGTGCATCTTATAACAAGATCATCAAAGTGTGACATAAAGATCAAGGCAACCTAGCTGGCACATCAAGAAAACTTGCCCAAAGACAACCAGGCACCATTAAAACTAACCCCAAGACACATAAAGAAAACTCACTCCAAGAGAACCTAGCATGTTAGGAAAATACATCCAAGTCACCTCAAGAAAACTCACTCCAAGACACACTGGTATGCTGAGAAAACTCATCCCAAGACAACCTGGTACACCAAGACAACCTGGTACACCAAGAAAACCTAGTACAGCAGGAAAACTCACTCCAAGACAAACTTGCACATTGTGAAAATTCATTCCAAGAAGACATAGCACATCACAAAAAAACCCCCAAGAAAACCTGGTACATCAAGATAATTCATCCAAAGACATCTTTGCCCCTCTATCGTAACACTTTCTTTCCTCCAAATCATACAAAAAAATATTCAGACAAATCAAAGGTTGATTTTTGTATACTATGAGCAAGATTTTGAGTCTGGTATACTAGTAACACATTAAAACGTTTCAGTAGAGATTATCAAGAGACCAGTCTGATATGTTTAAAGTATAGAAAATCTCCGAGATTTCTGTCACTGTAGCTGAATAATAGCCAGCATAGGAAAACATTTAGATTATGAAGACAGGGAAGTCAACATGATTATAGGCATGTTCTTAAAATTCAAACTCTCATTCCAATACAATGAATAAGAAATCTTAACTACCAACACCATATGCATGTAACTACTTGGACACAAAAACTGAATTCATGCTGAAGCTTCAACAAATTTGATTTCTTTAAAATAACTTTGTTCAAACTGAGGTCAAACAAATAGAATTATACAAATTTTGGGATTAACCAACTTGATGCTATACTTTCTTCATACATGCCATTAATTTCTGTAATTTTAAGAAACTCTCAAGTTTTGATTTTGTAGTTATTAATAACAGTTAAATTTTATGTTCAGACATTTGGACATCTGACTGTCTGAAGTTTGAACAATCAGATATCAGACATTTGAGTCTGAGCATGATAATGTTCCTATAATCTTGCAGACTGTGTCCACAAAAATGTCTTAGTACAAAACTGCACTGAGACTCAAGACACCATTACACTCACAACCAATTTTACATCTGTAAAACTTATCCAACATGTAGGACAAATAATATTAAGATAATTCTTCAAGTCTGGCTATTATACATTAAGTATCAGTCAAGTACATTCCAACAAACTTTTTTTCATTTGGAGTCTGTCTACAAATTTTTTTCTCAAGACAATTTGTTACTATAAGGCAGTGGTTCTTGAAGTGGGCTGTACCGCCTACTGGGGTTGGTGGGATTTACCAAGGGGTAGAGGTGCTAATGCTGACTAATGCTTTTACAGGGTAAGGTAGGGGGCACTGATGATAACCAAGTTTTGTACTAAGACATTTTTGTGGACACAGTCTGCAAGATTATAGGAACATTATCATGCCCAAAAAAGTTTAGGAACCACTGCTCTAAGGCATGAACCTCGAAAACTTGACTGAAGAGTCACACTAAAACCTTGGATATATATTACACATGGAGTCATTCAAGGTCATTTAATTCTGACATTCTACAAAAGAGAAAACTTTTATTAAAAGAAAAACTTGAATATTTGGATTTTATGATTATACAGTCTGTAGAAAAGTTTTCACTGTAGCCCACATCCATGTAACATAACCAATCCCAAATCTTATGACTTCATCAGATGCCCTCTTAACTGTATGGATTTTTTGTGTGCTAATATGATTATTTCTCAGGTACAGGCAGAATATGACCCAAGTTCTGCAAACTATTGAATCATGTACTCTCCTTTGCACCATGTCCCCCTTTTATGTCAAATATCATGATTTCTATCCAGAACACTGATTTAGTACATCTAACCTGTGAGCTATCCAAGTCAGCAAACATTACATAATTTCTTTCCACTGTAAATCACATCTCCTAGCTACAATAAAGAGTATCTTTCATTTTCTGATCAAACATATGGCACCAAAATAAGGTACATGTACATACATATTCTAACCTGGAGTACATATAATAAACATGTATGAAATTAAATATTATGCATTTTTGTGTGCGCACCATACCTGCCATAATCCCAGACAGTGTTGGGGATTTTTGGAGACTCAAAAAGTGTGTTATGAGGTCCCAAGGGGGGTCAGCGCACGAGATCCCCAAAAAAGCAATGTCGTCCAATTGTGAATAAGCCATCTTTTCATATAAGCCTACAGATAATGATTGGAAATTCAAATCTGAATTAACAAAAAATTAACTTGTCTGTTTTCTTTTCAAAGCATTTAATACACTATATAACTTGTAAACTATTTTCAAATATCAATGCCCTGCACATACACTCACACAACCACAATCACTTAAATAAAACCAAACATCAAGTTTCTGGCTTTAAAATCCACAGGATGACAAAATATGTACTTAATTTGATGTAGTCGTTGCTGCTTTCAATAGTTCAATAGGGGCTTTGAAGATGATGCAAGTGTTTAGTACTAGAGTTCATCTCTATGTTCAGTAGAGGCTGGATGGTACTGTTGTCCAATCTTCCCTGCTGGATTTTCTGAGCAAACCCTGGTCATAACAGCTGTTTATAAAGACCATAACATTAGCATTGTCAGAACTGTATATAAGGCAGTTTGACCATGATATATGCTTGTCTCTATAGAAAAATGAATATATATATATATATATATATATATATATATCACATATAGGACTAACCATCTTATCAGGGAAGGAGTAGAACATCACATTTTCAAGTTTAATGGAGGTCTTGCGGCAATAAATGCATCTGTCCAATAACAGTCTTAAAGCTTTATCAACACAAATCAACTCTGCAAACATGAGCATGGGCTTATTAATTTCTTTCAGTCAATCTATTTTAGTCAAAATCATACTGAAAAAGCATGGGTCAATTAACAGTATTAAAACAAAATTACAAGAACAAATAATAATATAGAGAATGTTCAATTCAGTGTGTTGAATATGCTACATACAGGTGGTGCTACTATTTCGATGGGCGTTGTATACTTCTTGTCAATACGATGTTTGCAAGGAATTAAATACTCCTCATTGTTGTTGTGCTTGACAAAGTAAAACTCCATCAACCTGAAGTTTTTAAATTTATTTTTGCTGAACTTTGCAGATAGTATATTGCTTCCAGAATCGCACTCTTAAAAATTAATCACACTTGAACACTATTCCGACAATTGAAATAATCATGTTTTACGCAGTATATATGGAGTAAATATCTGACTTCAAAGAAAGATTGCTGCTTATCACAAACTTTATTAAAGTTGAATTCAATGTTATCATTCAATGCAATGATGTGCTGAATTTGTTCCACAAATGTTCTTCAGCACATATTTTGTTTGATGTACTGAATCAGATCAATTTGGTTCTACTTTGTTTACCCAATAAGTAATATGCAAATTAGCTAAATGGACTCACCCACAGCAGAATTTGACAGAACACATCACCCTACATATTGTCAGCCAATTAAGTAATCTCTGAAAGGTAGTTGTTTATCTGACCCCATTAACTTTAATTGGCTTATATCAGCTGCATGTCCTGAGGACAGGTTTAGCTTAGCTTTTAGCAGGGCTGTTTACTTTTCATATGCATACCACCGTTAACATGCATATATCACAGTAGTCATGAAATATAAGGGCATTTTTGTTGTTTGAAGAAACTTTGAGGCTAAAATTCCTGAAAACTGTTTTTCGAAACATGACAATGTAGGGGGGTTTGTGTGTCCAAAATTGTTTTTAGTGTGACATAGCATAGTATGGTGCACACGTGTGTGTGTGTGTGTGTGTGTGTGTGTGTGTGTGTGTGTGTGTGTGTGTGTGTGTGTGTGTGTGTGTGTGTGTGTGTGTGTGTGTGTGTGTTCTTATAGATATTTGTGAAACAAATTTGCCATAATTTATCTATTTCTCTTCATCTATCAAGTAGCAGATAAGGATATATGTAGATACTAAAAGTCTGTAAATTGAAAACACTAAACTACCTCAATATATTTAGAAGAAATTGGTAAATGGTCAAAAATGCATGTGCAATAGGAAAAATAAATACATAATTTTACCTTTCTCACCTGCATACCCATATAACTTCAAATAAAGACTAAAATTCCACAACTCCTAAACTTTTCTATTAACTTTATCAAAGAAAAGCATACAGGTGATAACCTCCAAACATAAAATATGGAATCCTTGGTTTAAAACATCTGGAATTTTGATCAGCATTCCTAATTTGTTTGCACAGAATGTCATTATATTAAATGTTCATTTTTTTTTAAAAAAACACATTGTATTCATCAGCAAATTCATTGAGGATATTTTTTTCCCTTTATAAATACCAGATGTATTTCATTGTGTGATACAAATGGTACTACAAATATGTAATATTTTAACAAATATCTTTTTTGTACCACAAGATGAAATTATTCCAGTATTTACAAAGGAAAAGAAAATTTTATCTCTTGCTGTAAATTACATATTTAGCATTTTTATATATTATTTTACTCTATCTGACCACAAAGAAAGTCTAATATATGTACTGCAATGCATCTCAGCTGATTTAGAATTGTTGTCAAGGTAACAAGGGGAAATAACTTCACAGAGACATCAATGGTGTTCAGTCCAATTTCTTCAGCAAAATATATTTTTCATGCATGAAAGGTAATGCGGTTTCCATTTACGTATTCTACCTCACAAAGTGCTCAAGTCTATTGCTGCAGGTATAACCTTTATTGGTACAAACTGCAAAATGTTGCAGGGCATAATGGGAAATCTTGTATTTTCACATGTGAAAATATAAGGATATCATTTTCACATATGAAAATATAAGAATTAAAAAAATATGAAAATTATTTAAAGATTTTTCTATATTTCATACTTCAGTTATTTAATAAAATCAAGCCTTCTTTATTTCCAATTTGTTATACACTGTCATGAGTGTAACTAATTGGTTAAGATAGCATGGATATGTTATGAAGTGAATGAAAACAAACATCTAACTCCTTTCTGATCCAATGAAATGAAATACTTTGAAGATTTTTTCAGAGAGAAGCATTGTATATTAAGCAGACATATAATTACATTTTTTACTCTTACGTTTTAATTAAAGGTCAAACATGAATGTTTCTGTTTTAACTTAGTTTTGAATCTTCTGTACTTTAAAACCCCATGTTCAATGATGATATAAAATTTTATTACATCATTTTGACCCACCCGCCCCACCCCCAAAAGTTGGCACAAATTTTACCTGCCACTGATAAGTTTGTGTAAAGTGGCATGTCGCTAGGACAAAGAACCCACTGATGAAGAGACTGCTGTGCAGGGAATTTGTGATAAAATTTTAATGAAAAGGAAAGCAATCCTGTGGAAATTAAGCTAAAACAACTAATGCTACACCTACAGTCAACATGGCCATCTGAGTAGATCCTACAATCAATTTGGTCATAAATAATTTGAGAGAAAAAAAGAAAACAAATGATGACATTTATCAAATTGACCTATGAAAATACTGTGCATCCAATCATAAAAGCACGAACTCAACAGATTTTCAAATGTTATATTACATTAAGTACATTGAGAAAATAAATACATTAGATCCCAATTATTAGTCAAAATTATCAACAACAACTATTAAAAAAATACTTTTAGTAATCTTTTATCTCCTAACAAAATAGTTCAACATCTTTCACTTTATAGTTCCTGCTCTTATTTGTCCATCATGAATCAATATAGCAAAAGTTAAACAAAGATGTGTTCTGTTCAAATTTATAAACCATATGAAAGTGGATTACTTATTTTTCAATATTCTTCATGTATCCTCTTGCTTGCTTGTTCTCTCATTTTCTGAGAATTGCCAAAATGATATATATATCTTTTTTTCAATGTTTAGAAAAATATTTAATAATTTGATCCCCAGTAATACAATGGAAAAAAAAAATACAATGAGCAGTTGGTCCTACTCCAAAAAGTCCTCATTATACTTCTCACTCCAAAAGTCCTCATTAAACTTCCTACTCCAAAAGTCCTCATTATACTTCTCACTCCAGAAGTCCTCATTATACTTCCTACTCCAAAAGTCCTCATTAAACTTCTCGGTTTGATATAGTACAATTTTGTGCATCTTTCTTAATTTACAAAAGGAGAAATGCAGATGTTAGTTTTGGACAATCTAGCTCTTAATTACCATTAATTTTAATGGTAAATTGTGAGAAACTGGTGGGGGTAAATTTTAACAGAAAAAAATATATTTAATTAACACATCTTGTTTACAAAAGGTTCCCATATCTGACCTTTACTAGTTTTAAAACTTTTCAAGTAATTTTATGCAAAAGATAACGCTAATTTAATGCAGTGTTTTTAAGAATAATATCATTGCAGTGTCAGAATTTTTAAAAACAAAGTTTTTAAATATTCCAATATACTACTAATGGGGAGTTAACCCATCATGAGGTTGTATCACAGCAACACAACATAAAATGACCATCTATGGCTTGAAACGGCTGCTAAAAAGCTAGGATTTTGCTAGTTACAATTTCTAAATTGCTAGGTGACAAAATGAACTACAACTCTTTTGCTAGTGATACTTTTGTATTCAGATTTCAGTTTTATTCAGTATGCTAGTGGACATTTAAAATAGCCAGATTTTTTTTCTAGTAGAAAACATCACAGCTATGAAAATGCTTTAAGTGCTGAAAACAGTTCATTTCAAGTCATCCTGTTGCTATACAAGAACTGAACAAAGGCCATACATTTTTGAACATATTGTTAAAATGTGGTAGCTGATAATCTGAGATGTTATTCTGCTTGAGCTACTTACTCTTAGGATAAGCTGTGCAGTAACTAAAGTAGGCATTATAATGGCATGTCATAATATAATAATCTACTGATGAATGCACCAGAGCCAAGGAAGATTTGCAAAGAGTGTTTGTGTGATTTGGATTTTTAATGTAGCTTTAACAATTTTTCAGTCATATCACTATGATGTCTGCAGTGTGGCAGTTTATAGTGATGTCTAGCACTGTGGCATCATGCCGCAGACATGTAGCATCATGTCCCAGGCAGTCACATTATCCTGACACCAAGCTGACCAGTCCTACGACTTATCTCTTAATGCTGAGCACCAAGTGAGGCAACTGTTAGTACCATTTTTAGAAGTCTTTGGTATGACTCAGCCAGGGTTCGAACCTGCAACCTCCCACATCCGAGGTGGATGCTCTAACAACTAGACCACCGGACACGGTCAGATTTGCAAAGATGGGTTTTGATTACAAGAAGTAATAATAGCTTTTAAGTTTGATTTTAGACCAAAGGCATGCACAAAAAAAGGCCACCAGGGTTTCTACATGCACTATATGCATGTGAAACTCTTTGCTATATATTTAAAACAAACACATTTATTTGAGGCATAAAATGGGAATTTATTTTTAAAAAAGTGTGAATTTTCCAGGAAATTGTGAATGATCACATTATGGAAATGCAATGTATACCATAGTCTCTTACTATAATCAATTATTTAAGTGGGATCAATACTGAACAACAAAACCAGAGTATATTTGAGAACAAAATATCATGGATGCTAACCTACCTAGTTGATTACAATTTATTATGCCCCATTGGTGTTAAGTAGCTGAGAGCAATCTAACATAACAAGCCTTGTCACATGAAAGCCGATATCATCCACTGCGCTGAGTGCAAACAGTAGGGCCTAACTGAACAAAGGCAGTAGTGGTGGATACCTACCGAATTCAGCAATGACAAAGCCAGGACACAATACAAAAAATATAATTACACACTTTTCTGGAAAGCAACAAATTCTTCAAAAACACTCACACAGCAAGCTTCTAATTAGAAAATTTTCTGCATCAAAATTACATTCACTGAGTTTTAAATGTAAATTATGTTAATTTCAAACACTAAAAAGAAAAACTATAAATGTTAGGACTTTTATTTAAAATCTTGTCTTTAAAATTATTTCTGAAATTCTGATTGTTTATACAAGGGAAAAGTAAAAACAAAGTGTTGTTTTCATAAAAGATAGTCGCAGGAATTAGAGCGAGTGTAAGTTCTTTAACTGTTTATAATTTTATGATCTCTTTAGAAAATTAATGGTATCAGCCGCTACATTTGTTAGAATAATGAATAATTATCCCCAGTGAGGTCCAGGCATAATGAGTTATTTGTCCATTACCTTGTTATATGATGTATGCATGTCTTTTGAAATTCAAGGGTGGCACTTGTCATAGATGGAGATTCATGATAAGGTTCATCTGAGTTGGAAATAACTGTACAATTTACAGTACTACTTCTTTACTGAAGTCATAAAAGTAACCTGGTGTCATAAGTCAGACCACGTAACAATAAAGCTGTGTCATAATACTGCATGAATACTCAGCAATGCTTGTATATGGTTTTCCTTAGCCAAAACCTAAATTCATGTGAAATAATTTAAATCATGATGATAAAACAAAAAGTACCCAATTTAATAAGATCCATTGCCATACCTGCATTATTAGAGGGCCAGCAGAATAAAAAAGGACTTTATTGTGAAGAACCAATGCACCATATATATCTCTATATATATATATATATATATATATATATATATATATATATATATATATATATATATACATATATGTATGTATGTTAATAGTAAGGAAATGGAAGACATAAAGACATAAGAAAACTTTACCCTGACAGAGAGTTGACAACTTAGGGTCTCTATTCGTAGCTCCTCTGCATCTGGAAAAGATTTCCTAAAGCTATCAGAGAATACTTCACGAATCCTAACAGTCGTAGGCATCACTGGTAGCTCGTTTGCTGCACTAATATTAGATTTCACCACTGCTGACATATTTGTTTCATCGTTCCATACTTCACGTGGGGTCACCATTTTTTGGCCTGTTATTTGAAAAATCGGCCCCAAGTTTTTGATGGCTGCAGGACCAATTTGTGGCAGGGCTTTGACATGTGATGTTTGAAGGTGATGTCCCTCTCTCCTTTGTAACCAAGAACTCTCAGTAATCAATGGCAACATCATGATTGACAATAATGCCTATTGTACCAGCTAAATTTATAAAACGCCAAGCAAAATGGATTCACAATCTTCATTTGCTCATGGGCACTTTTTTCTTTTTACTAAGATGTGATTTGGTAGCCTCATCACTAAAAGTAATTTTTATCACACCTGCTTAATCTGTAAAACTCCCAGCAATAAAAATCATGAGGAACTTCAAATATTCACTTGTACTTTTTCCCTTGACTATGATATAAACAGGCCATTTTCACATTAAAATTCCAGTTTGATTTCAAGCAGTCATTAAAGAAAACATAACAGCACATGGTGGAAATGTATCTGGAAAATGAATATTCAAACTATTGATCTACTAAACTGAAGATTGAAAAGGTGAAGTTCAGCTGGATTGAATAGGTGAAGTTCAGGATTATCTTTTAAGGATATCCCATCAAGATCAGTATGAAAAAGCATTATCCAAGAAATGTGTAATAATGTTGATCATGTAAAACACATTTATTCTTTCCATTTTCAGGTTTATCCAAGTACATTCACGTCTATTTTAATACACATGAGTACATGAACTTTCACATCAGTATTGAAAAATTAATTAAAGAAGATTGTTTTTATCTTCTGATGAGCCAAAGTTCTTTCTTACAAGGAACATTCTTACTGCCTACAATATTCTTATCCAAAATTTGAACAAATACATCTAAGTGTTCAATCTGATACAACTGGATTTGTCAAAAACTTTAGTGCCCAATCAAATTAGCTAAATCATGTGTACAACAATATTATGATCCACAGAATTTTATCCTCAATAAATAGATGATCAGAGCACAATATACAAAAATGAGTTTGTACAGTGCAAACTCTCCTCTTTTGATTTCTATTTTCAAAATGTATATTGCAGCAAAACAGTCTCTGATGACATCTTAAAGAATTGCCACTCCATTACATGTGAATCAGATCACAACAAATACACTTGTGAATCACAAAATCTGGTCTGATAAATTCCAAACTTCAAGTAATTAAACAAAAGCACTTGGTTGTTTGTGGTTGATCAAAGAAGCCTGACACATCAGACAGTTTGTTTTGAATGTCACCATATTTAGATTGTTATCAGATGTATGGGTATGTCTTACTCTCACTGACAGATCAACTTTCTATCTTTATCTTCCCTATTCTGGTATGTGTGTGCAGACCACAAAAGATAATCAATTATGGATCATGCAATACAGACCTCAGTCTAGATTGGGTAATTCTACCTTTGTCTTCACAATGTCCACTAGGTAAATGTAAGTCTATAATTAACTATATTTATCTGTGCATCGAAAGTTGGTATAATTTATATCTCTTTCAATATTCCCTTTTATAAGCCTAAACATTCAATATAATTATCATTCATTGTAATTATTTACAAACCAATGATTATTTAATACATGGTATTGGTCTTTGATTTTGCAATTTTCTCACTCGAGATAAATAAATAAAAGAACTTCCCAGTCATAGCATTATCATCTCAAAATCCTTGTAGATATGTTCTATGCCAACATCCATTAGAATCCAAATTTTCGGTTACGAAGAAATGAAATATTGTATACAACCACTTTCTAAATCTCACTCACAATATCTGAAAATGTGACTTTCCCACCTTCATGGACAATAAGTCTCTATGTCCTGAATAATTAAAGACACTTAAAGATATCACACAAAAATCCTTCCAAATTCCAAAATTCTAAAGCTAACATGGTCTCCAAAAGAACATCCTGCAGTGTCAGCCTCGACTGCAATTCAACTGCTTCTCTTGAGAGTGAAATGCAGGTCTTTATCTATTCAAAATATTTATATATGTTACTGCTAGTAGATAGCATTACTCCTCTATCAATATAGTCTTAGATCTAGTCATCTAATGATTCTGTCCAATTAAGCTTAGAGTCCCTTACAAGGCAGTCTAAATCTAAAGTGCTTTATCAAGTATGTTTAAACCTATGGGAAATCAAAAGGTGCTCAACCACTTAAAAGATCATAAATCCCAAATGAAGCACGGCCACTTTCACTTCCAGAGGGATTTAAGTACCACTTTAATTAGAATGAAGGCAAACTATTTATCCAACCTTTTCTCCTACTAGTATAAATGAAAGCCAAGTCCATCTCATGTTTACCTTGATAAAAGACATTTCTTCATTTATCATAAAACTGTCTGCTGTCTGCTACAGATGACACATGCAAAGCTGCTACCAACTAAACTGAGTTGGTTTTAAATCCAACCATTTTACCCTTGAATTATACACTTTCTCACCAGGAGCTCTTTTACGGTCAGGATCGATTTGAGATTGAAGTGTCTTGAAATTAAGGTATTATCTTCTCAATTAAGAAATGACAAAGTTTCCTTGCACTATTGTTGTAAGCAGTTGAAGGTGAAAGGCAGAGCACATTATTTAAAACTTAGATCTAAGTAATTTATAAAATCCCATCCAAGTGACATTATAAATGCAGATACCAATTTTGTACCTTGTCAGCTTTACTGATATGGTTGGTATACACATGCTTCAGAAGGATTTCTCAAGAGTAAATGGGAATGGGACTTGGA